>JAHBCN010005661.1:0-53677 GCA_019359885.1 Listronotus oregonensis | reverse complement strand
CAATTGTAGGATAATAAGAGGTTCAAAAAAATAAAATAAAAAACCTAGGTCCGTTTTTAAAAAAATAAAGTTGATGATGGTCTAACGAAAACGAAACGTCGTCGAAAATCTCTCAACCTGTTTTGTAGGCTAAAAAGTACCATAAAGAAAGTATCTTGTTTTCATAATCTCTTTAAATAACGTCGAAAAGGTAAAAAAGAAATCAGAAATTCGGTTTTGATTTCGAATTCTCAATTTTAAACTCTAATGGGCATTGTTAGGCACCTAAATGCGCACTTTCCATATTTAACCGGACTTCGTTTTCTTACGGCTTCGAGATCCCCATGCAGCACTTTCGAAACTGTGCACCCTTAATTAATATATATATATATATATATATATATATATATATATATATATATATATATATATATATATATATATATATATATATATATATATATATATATATATATATATATATATATATATATATATATATATATATAAAAAGTATGTCCACGGAAAGGTGTTGAAGAGAAATCTTTTTATTTTTGATTTTATCAAAAAAAGCTACTCTTTGATAAAAAATTTTGCTACTTCTAAAAGTGTGGGATAGAAACATTTAACATATTTTATACGCGGGTTCGAAAATTAAAAAACTTAAAATGGTACAAAAGTAAAGTGCATTTATTTGAAAGATATGGAAATAAGACAGAAAAGTTGTTCAAAATTAAAAGTTTAATACCAATTTTGAAAATCGGCCTACTTTTATTTTTTGTGATTTAATTTATTTAATATCAATTTAAATTTTTAATTTCAATTTTATTAACAAATTTTTGCTGTAAAGTGCATTTAGAGCTGACGATACTGTTAATAAATTTATAAAAGCAAAGTGTCAATAAAGCTTGTCACTATCAACGCCTTCTAGTACAAAAATTTGGAATTAGTTAATTGATAATGAAATTTTAATCACAAATAAATAAAAGTGGGCCGATTTTTTCGAAAATTTGTAATAGAGACTACCTTTTACATTTGAAGAACTTTTTCTTGTAACTTATTTCCATATCTTTGCAAATAATTGCACTTTACCCTTGTACCATTTTAAGCTGTTTTAATTTTCTGAACACCGCATATAAAATATGTTAAATGTTGCTATCCGAATCTTACTCTAAGAAGTAGCAAACATTTTTATCACAAGTAATTTCTTTTGATAAAATTAAAAATAAAGAAGTTTTGTCTCCTCAACACCTTTTCCGTGGACACGCCAGTACGTCCACGGAAAAGGTGTTGAATAGTAAAAAACTTCTTTATTTTTAATGTTATCAAAAAAGCCCTTGAAAAAAATTTTGCTACTTTTTAGAGTAAGATCGGGATAAAAACATTTAACAAATTTTATACGCGGTATTCAGAAAATTAAAAAAACTTTAAATGGTTCAATAGTCAAGTGCATTTATTTGAGAAGATATGGAAATAAGTTACTAGGAAAAGTTGTTCAAAAGTAAAAGATAGTTCCTGGTATCAATTTTAAAAAGATCGGCCTACTTTTATTAATTTGTGATAAAATTTTTTTTAATATTAATTAACTAATTCCAAATTAACAACTCATTATTGACTAGTAGGCGTTGATAGTGACAAGCTTTATTGACACTTTGCTTTTATAATTCATTACCCGCAAAAACTTTAACTTTAAATGCTTAATAACAGCAAAAAATTTGATAAAATTGATATTAAAAATTTAAATTGATATTAAAATAAATTTATTCACAAATAAACAAAAGTAGGCCGATTTTTTTGAAAATTGGTATAAGAGACTACCCTTTAATTTTGAACAACTTTTCCTAGTAACTTATTTCCATATCTTCTCAAATAAATGCACTTTACTCTTGTATCATTTTAAGTTTTTCAATTTTCTGAACACCGCGTATAAATTATGTTAAATGTTTCTATCCCAATCTTACTCTAAGAAGTGGCAAATTTTTTTTTATCAAGAGTAGCTTTTTTCGATAAAATCAAAAATAAAAAAGTTTTTTCTCTTCAACACCTTTTTCGTGGACATACTATATATATATATATATATATATATATATATATATATATATATATATATATATATATATATATATATATATATATATATATATATATATATATATATATATATATATATATATATATATATATATATATGTCGCAGGCGTATTGAATAATCCGGCTTTTTGCAAAAAGACTAGGTGTTTCGCAAAATGCCGGTGTTTTAAACAATTCAATACATTTCTGCAACAAGCCTGGCTATTTTCGGGCATTTTGCAAAATGACTAACTAGAGCTAGGCGGATTGAACAACTATGTCATTTTTGTTACAAATGACTGGTCAGATTTCACAAAACGTTGAACCTCTACGTTTACTCGGTTTTTCTAACCTAAAATGTATGACTCGCGTCTAGAGATACCCCGGCTTACCAGCTTCTTGACAGAATTATAACCTTAAAAATTAAAATTTAATGTGTGAAGTAATAATTTCTGAAATTTAATTGGGGAAAATAAAAAGCCGCTTTGCTAACCAGAACTAACCATTACCGACTAGAACTTAGGGCTTTTGAATTTGTCTATATTATCTCTACATAGAAGTTATTAACAAAATTTTTATATGTTTTGATATGGTAGGAGTTATATATTTTTTTAAAGTGTAAGTATATATTCCCCGGGTTTTTTTTTAATACGTTCTTAAAATTTTGTTTATAACTTCTACAAAAAATTTAGACAAATTCAAAAGCTATAAGTTCTAGTTGGTCATGGTTAGTTCTGGTTAGCAATGCGGCTTTTTATTTTCCACAATTATATTTTAGACATAAAACCCGGGGACGTATTAAAAAGACCCTAAATTATAACATTAAAATGTAATTTTTTAGCCGAGTTCCGTGAGCCGGGGTATCTCTAGACGCGAGGAAATGTATGCATTATTTGTTATTGTACGAGATTATTTTGGAATTATAACAGAATATTAAGGGCAAAGATAAAAAGACGACAGTTTTATTTTACTTGATGTCAAACTTACTTTTATTTACATAACTGCTTTTACCTTTATTTTAAATACAAGGTTACTAAAACTTAAAACTCAACAGCCCCTCTATTTAAAATAAACTAAACCTTGTCTCTTCGCACACATCTTGGTCTTGAACTTGTGTTTTACGATGTTGCCACTTGCATCCCTTTTTGTTTTGAATACCCATTTGTTATTTAAAGGTTTTCTGTCCCCAGAATATTCCACTAACTCCCACGTTTGGTTGTCAATCAGAGCAGAATATTCTTCTTTCATTACTGCACGCCATAGGTCACTATCAGGTCTGCTAAAAGCTTCTTCAACGGTCACTGGATCTGCTTCATCAACCATAGTTACAAAACTGACCTCATAGTCTTCTAAACTTCTCGGTGCTCTTCTTTCTCTCTCACTTCTGCGTAAAGTTTGTGTAGTTTGGTTTGATGAAGAGGGATAAATCAGATCGGAAGAGTCAAAATCTGTATTGGTCATATATTCGTGGTTAAATCAGTTGTTTTAAAATTAGGTTCTATCTGAGGAATGACTTCGTCTAACGCGGTTTCTGGCGCACTCGTGAGAGTCGACGATGCTTTTCCTTCAACTTCTATAACACTTCTACTAGGTTCAGTTGTTTCTTCTGCTTCAATTTGTTCTTCTGGAAAAACAAAAAAATGCTTTTCATTTTTCTTCTGATCCTCTTCTAACAGTAAACCTCCTTTCTCGCTTTAAAAAAATGTCACATCTCTAGCAATAAGCACTTCTTTCTTTATAGGGTCAAATAGTCGATAAGCTTTGCTCTCTGTGCTATAACCAATCATGATACATGGCATAGTTTTTCTGTCCAACTTTTTGCGTTTTTCTTTTAGGAATGTGAGCATGTGCTTTACAACCAAAAATACGGAGCCCCTCTAGCTTGGGCTTTGCCTCACTCCATGCTTCTTCTGGCGTTTTTTCATCCAAACATTTCGTCGGTGATCGATTTAGAAGATACACAGCCGTGTTCGCTGCTTCTTCCCAGAAAATGTTGGGTAGTTTTGAATCGATTAACATGCATCTGGTTTTCTCAATAATTGTCCGGTTCAAACGCTCAGCTTTTCCGTTCTGTTCTGCTGTGTACGGTACTGTCCGCTGATGTATGATACCATTGCTTCTTAAGAAATTTTCAAAAGGTTTATTAACGTACTCACCACCATTATCAGTACGTAAGATCTTTATTGTTTTTCCTGTTTGATTTTCTACTAGATTCTTGAAAGTTTTGAACTGTTCGAACGCCTCACTTTTGGACTTCAAAAAATACGCAAACGTTTTGTGACTGTAATCATCGAGAAAAGTTATCATATATCGTGAACCTACTAAACTTTTAGATTCAATCGGTCCACATAAGTCTGAGTGAATCAATTCAAGCACTTCTTTGCTACGCGAGTTGCTCTCCTTAAACGGCAAACGGTGGCCTTTTCCTTGAACATAGATTTTACACTTTGAAATTAATTGTTCATCGAATTTAACATCTGAGACCATACCATTTTTCAATTTGTCCAAGCTCGCATAGTTTAAGTGTCCTAGACGACGGTGCCACATCATTTTTGAGTTACTTGCGGAAACATGGCATGCTAGTTCATTTGTACGTACTAAGTCCAGTTGAAATAAACCATATTTTAGGGTGCCGGTCGCAATTAGATGCTGCTGCGGATCATAGATTTTACAGCCCGTAGATTTAAAACAACTGAAAGATTTCTTTTAACCATTTGACTCACCGATAGTAGGTTGACCTTTAAATCCGGAACGTAGACTGTGTTCTGAGCCTTAAGAAAAACTGTATCAGAAACTAGTAATTTTACTGTACCATTTTTAGATGCTGACATAACCTGGTTATTTGCAGTGCTGATCTGATACTCACTTGTGGGTTTGACATTTTCAAGCATATTAGCATCATTGGTCATATGAATGCTTGCTGCGGAGTCAATAAACCTCGTATTTTCAGCGTTTATACTGCTTGAAGATACTGATAACGCAGAATACCATGCCACATCTTTGTTATCTTTGTGCTTGTCACAATCTTTGGCAAAATGTCCGTATTTGTTACATTGGAAACAACGCACTGACTTACTATTTCGGCTTTTACCATGAGCATTTTCTTTCAAATGATTCGGATGGTTTTTCTTAAATCTTCTACTGTAGTACGCTTCTTGATTTGTCCTTTCTTGTTTGACATCCTGAAGTAATTTCAATTTGATGCTGTCACCTGTCACTGCAACACCACTGCTCTCGATTCCCATGATCATCAGTCGGTATTCATCTGGTAAACCAGCAAGAAGAATCACACCAATCCATTCTTCACTAACTGTGAATCCGATTTCTGAGAGTTTGTGTGCGGTACTGATTATTTTATTGACATACTCCTCAACTGAGTCTTCTAACTTGGTGGTAATTAATGTACGTAAAAGTCCTACCTTCCTGGTCAGTCCCTTGTCCTCAAAAGCTTTGATCAAGTTATCCCAAACTTCTTTTGCAGTTTTGGCTGACTGGACATGCACCTAATTAACCGTTTCCAGGAGTAAAATAATTTTACTTTTTGCTTTCGATATCTTCTTTTCATCCGTTTCTGTGCCCAAAGTTCCAAAGTTCTTCATGTTCCAAATAAGTTTTTACTGTGAATTTCCATGAATCAAAATTCTCTCTTCCCTTCAATTTTTCTATGGGCGGAATTCCGGTTGATATAATAACTTAGTAGCGTTGCTCTGGGCCCGTAACCTTTTGGAATTATAGCAGAATATTAAGGGCAAAGATAAAAAGACGACAGTTTTATTTTACTTGATGTCAAACTTACTTTTATTTACATAACTGGTTTTACCTTTATTTTAAATACAAGGTTACTAAAACTTAAAACTCAACAGATTAAACAAGACACTTGTTTTTGTTTTATTACCTTTTTAAAGTAAAAAAGAATGGATGAAATCACCGATAACCCTACTTTTGAGTACAATATCAATATCAGTAAAAAATAATACCGTTGATAAATTGTTTATTCTAACTTAAATCTTGAGAAAAAAAAAAGATTATTCAAAATGACTAAATTTAATGTTTTTCATTCTTAAAAGGAATTTAATTACTGTTTAATCTGCCTAGCTCTGGTTAGTCATTTTGCAAAACGCCTGAAAATAGCCAGGCTCGTTGCAGAAATGTATTGAATTGTTCAAAACGCCGGCATTTTTCAAAACACCTAGTCTTTTTGCAAAAAGCCGGATTATTCAATACGCCTGCAAAATAGTGTTAAAATTTTGAGTTTTAGTGCTTTAAAGCTTCTGGTTCTTTTGAAAATCCCCTTCTCGTAGTGATGGACCTTCCGAATGATCTTCCGAACGATATCCGAATATAGAAATGTTTCAAAGGATTCGAATATTTCTTTTGGATATTGGAATATTCGTATTCCAATCAGCTAGGGTATATTACCGCTACTTATCGGATGATAAGATAAGAGATCAAATTTCTGTCCGGAAATCGATCCAGGAAGCATGATATTCTGTAGTAGATCTATTTATACCTCCGCATTAAACATTCCTTCAATAAAATAACATAAACCAAGACCTTGTACACTCAGCCACCCCCAAACATTTACCGAAAATCGCCCACTACTTCCGTCCTTTTGGGTATATTTTTCATCAAATCATGTTCCTTGATACCTGTATACCTTAAGTATCCTATTGTTGCACGACTGAAATACTTTTTAATTCGTGAATATTATATTTTTCCAAACAATCGGAGGTTCCAATTAAATTGTAGAACAAATCCAATACAGTGGTTGCAGCGCAATTAGGATATTTGCCTTACTCTTCTCCGTGTTGTTCTAACCCATGCCGATGCTAGGAAATCCCTTTCCGTTTTTGCTGTAACTACAAATTTAAATGGTTGCTTTTTCAAAAGATTACCTAAATTATTGTCTTGTTCTTGATTTGATAGTTTGGGCGACCACTTCCAGCTCTTCTCTCAAAGGGGTGTGTTTCCTGCCATTTTTTTAAACAAAATGAATAGTACTCTTTAAGATGTTAAGCTTTTCCGCCACATCCCTTTCTGGCGAACCTCTCTGCTCGATATAATAAATAATTAATACTTTTTGATCCAAAGTTGAGTTTGGCATTTTAAAAAACATTTTTAGACATTGACAACGGACACCTGTTTCTTTATTAGGTTTTTCAACAGGTATTTATATTCAGTAGAACGTGGCATAAGCCTATTTTACGAAAGGGAAAAAGAATTTCCCAAGATTTAATGGCCGTTACTGTACATTTAGAAACTTACGGACAAAAACCTTAAACCAACCTAACTTGCTATCCCTCATTTTTTGTAGAATTTAAATGTTTTATAAAATCAAAATATCAAAGAGTATTAATAATAAATTTTAAACAACGATTTGCTAGCTTATTTAACTAGAAATTGTTGTTTACAAAAATGTGAAAATTAATTTAAAACATAAAAGGCCAAAGGCAGTTTGTTGTATATGGTTTTACCCGAGATTTGTAAAATGCAATTATTAAAATATGTTGAAAAATAAACAAGATTAGTTTAAATTGAAATATTTGCGCAATTTCAAATTAAATTCCAAAGATACACTGCACAACGATAAATCAATTGTTAAGGCGATAAAATATGCTTTTTGTGCTCAACCGACTTTAAAAATATGGTAGGCTGCAATTATTTAATGTTTAAGTATGTATCGATATTGAGCATACTATATCTGTATAGGGTGTCTCAAATTTAAGCCTCACAATGGGGATCATTCCACTAGACAATAAAACATTGCAGGAATGAAATTAAAACTTTTTATATAATTATTTATTTTATTTATGAATACAAGCCCAACAGGCAACCATTAACCGGGCTACAAATATAAACTATATAAACATAAATTAGCAATAAAAAGAGAAGGCGAAAATTTAAAATAACAACAAATTCCTATTGTAACAAACTTTTTCAGTTTGTTACAAGGATTTATAAATTTTCACTTAAAATAACTTTACCACAACTTAATTGTCCTTTATTTTAATTATACACTGTAATTTATAATATTAGCTTACTTATTTCAAATTTTAAGTCATCAATACTTAAATATTCTTTTAAATACAACCCGGTAAAAGCGTTTATGGCTGCATACATTCCAGGAGCATCCAAGTATTGATTTTTCTAATTGGAATAGGGTAAGCGATTTTCGACTCTATATCTATTTTAAGTCAGTTAAGTAATAAAATCCTTTGTTTTGTGATAGGTTATGTTTTAAAAACTGTGTGTTTTTGTTTTTGAAATTTCATTAAATAACCAAACAATGCTGAATAGTTATCTCCGTTTTGTAATTTGAATTTTCCGCCAAAAGGACAGTAAGCAACAGTTTCATACCACCTAAGACCTTCAAACCTGTCATTTTTTATGGAATGCGAGGTGATAAATACCTGTGATTGATTTGAAAAAGGCCTCTTTTGCATATTTAATCGAATAAACAGAATGTCTGCCAGTGCATAGTTTATTATTTTTCTTAGCCTGTGGCTTTTGCAGTTTTAAACTGGATTTTTAAATTTTATAACCTATGTAACATCCTCTATGAGATTTTAAAGACATTCTTTGGGCCATAACATCTGGTAAGTCGGCATTTTCGTCAATTTTAATAGTTTCCCTTATCTCATACCTACCATTTTGTTTCAGGCTTTCATCGTATATTTTTCATCGTATATTTACGTTCGAGTTTTTTTTTTTTTCATTCTTCAATATTATCTTTATGGGCTTTCCTTAACTGGAGTTTTAAGGAATTTTCCAAGTTTTTATGGATTTCTGGAGTTGTACGTAACCACGTGGTCGTGTTGGCAAAAGTACAAGCGGTTTATGGTTTATGTATTTCTGGCGAATGCAGTGTTGCTGGTCCAGCGAAGGAATCCTCAGCTTCCGTATAGTACCGTGTGGTCATTTCTGGCAGTGCAGTGTTGTCCAGTCCAGAAGGGAGTTTAGGTTGGTTCCATTAGGAGTTCCAGAAATCAAAAGATAAGTCCATTTATAAATTAACCTTTTTCTTATATTTTTGCCTGGCTCAGTGCAATGGCCATGTACTGGTGCTCAGTTATATAACTTTTTTAATTAAATTATCATGTTATCAAATTTTCTTATGCTTTAATCATTACTGTCTTATCAATTTACATAAATCTCTGTACTTAATATTTAATTTTTATTAATTATATTATAATTTTCTTGCTATATGTTAAATATGCAAAGAGCAAATTAACAACCGATCATTTTATTGGGTTCCATTGTTTGTTTGTCCAAAGATTTTGGATTGCAAATTAAATTTATTATTTTTTTCTTTCTCAAACTGATAATTAGTTCAGCTGCTTAATTATAACTAACCACCAATCATTAAACTTGAGTTGCATTATTTGTTTGTGCCTGTAAAGGACTGCACATATCAATTTAACTTACATCATACTGAATTAGCTCAGCTGCTTAAATTACTTAACCACCGATCATTAATTGAGTTACATTTTTTGTTTGTGCCTGTAAAGGACTGCACATATCAATTTAACTTACATCATACTGAATTAGCTCAGCTGCTTAAATTACTTAACCACCGATCATTAATTGAGTTACATTTTTTGTTTGTGCCTGAAAGGGACTTCACTTATCCATTTAAGTAACATCACACTGAGATAGTTCAGCTGCTTTAACTTACCTTAACTTATCTAAATTTTCATTACTATTTCTTATTAAATTTAAAACTTTTCTTCACAAAATCATTTTTGTAACTTAAATTTAATAAATTTCAATTTAATAACTCTTTTCTAAATTCAGTATACCTCGATTCATAAATTTAATGATAAATAGATTTCTTTTGTTCTCTCACAATATAAAGTATCTCCACTGGTTATCAGTTTATTAATCAATACTTATTTTTTTTGGGTTATTATTTTATGTAAATTGCCTTGTTTCTTTAATACTGGTATGTATTTATTTTTGTATATGATAAAAATATTTTTCTAAATTGCTTGCACTTACCTATCAGATTATATTTCATTATCTCACAACCTTTTAATTCATATAAGCTTTTCAAAATTAGAAATTTATTTATCTCTCTTTATTTTTGTTTAATTTAAGTAAGGATACAGAACTTCACATGTCCAATGGTTAAATTCTTTATTATGTTAAATTAATAATAAGATACCTTTTAAATAAACCTGTTAAGTTTATTTTCTTTGAACTCCTATAGTTCTGGCGCCCATTGTCTGTACTTGCATAAATAGTCTGATTAATCAAAATATCTTTTTTAACAACAGCTAGCCGAGTGAACTCATCCCAAATAAAAATAATAAAAACTATTTTACAACAATATACATTAAAATAAAAACACACATTTAAAACAAACTAAGAACAATTACCAATAATTATTTATTATTTTTTTATTATTTTTATTACACTATACCTAAAGATAACTTTGAACAAACAAACTATAATTCATATGACACATTATTTGTATTAGTGACATGTATAAAGCATTAGTAGGGGAAGATGGCAAATAAAAATATCTACTGTTTTTACTTGCGATCCTCGGGACCGCAAAGTTAATTTCACCCAACAGAGTTAGACAGACAGTGGATCCATTAATCGACTTATACAAAAACACAGCACTATGACGATTCCTTCTTTTCTCTAAGCTTTCCATTCTACATCTGCAATGCAGTATTCCACCTCTGTGGATAAGTACCCTCCTCTTTTAAAACCAAATATTTTAAAAACTTTTTATTTACTTGTTCCACTACTCTCACATGTATACCATAATATGGTGACCAAATTATTGATGCATATTCAAGTTTGGACCTAACCAATAAAAAATTAAGTTTTTTTAAAGCATCTATATTATTAAAAGATTGACAGTTTCCATCAATTAAGCCTAACATTTGTAAAGATTCAGAGACAATCTTAATAACATGCAAATCAAAACATAATTTTGAATCCAAAACAACGCCTAGGTCTCTTGTACTATTTACTCGTCAATTCAGTTTCACCAATATGATAATTGTAATGAGCAGTGTTTATCCTTTTGGTAAAAGTCATTACTGAGTACTTCCTGGCATTAAAAAGAAGGCAATTATTGTTGCACCAGGCCTGCACAGTCCTTAAACTCTCTTGCAATTCTCACAATCCTCTGTAGTCTTAATGCGAGTATATAGCTTCAGCTCATCAGCAAATATATGATGTTTTACTTTAATGACATTAGAAATGTCATTTATAAAAATGAGAAACAATAAAGGTCCCAAGTTGGAACCCTGAGGTACCACCGATGAAGCTGTGAAAGAGTCTGACCTGAAACCATTGTACTGTACATACTGAATTTTATTCTCTAGGTAACTTCTAATAAACAATACAAATTTATTTACAAATCCAACTTACCTGAGTTTATTTAAGAGAATGGTGTGATTAATCTTGTCAAAAGCCTTTGAAAAGTCGGTAAACACCACATTCACCTGGCCCCCACTGTCAATAATCTTCGTTGTATAATGACTAAAACACACCAAGTGACCCACCCCTCACAAAGCCATGCTGGCGCGGAACTGCCCTCCAAACACTCCAAAAATATGTTTCCACAGCAACATTTCAAACCGCAAATAAGGGAAACATGTCTGTAGCTCGGTATGTCCGTTTTCTTCCCATTTTTAAATATTGGGCAAATTTTTGCAACCTTCCAACATTTTGCACAACTGTGAGGCCAGTATATGTATGGTATTTTTAATTAAAAAAACTGGGCAAATAGTCTGGACCACTAGACAGTTTGGGCTTAAGTCTTCTTGAAATTTTTATTACATTATTCTCTGTTAATGACAAAACTGATAACAAATCATGACCCAGTCCATCTTCAACTTTAGTTTCCGTCTCTCGAATGCTGGAATGATCTGAGACACTGCCAAAGTAATCTGCAAAGGCCAACACTATCACCCTAGGATTGTTTAAAGTTTGTCCCCAAAAATTTATCTTTTTTTTTAATTATGGCTTTCGGCTTTTAGCCATGCAGCCAGACTCACAGTATAAAATTAAATATAAAGTTATTTATAAAAATTCTAATAATAGAATAGAAAAACCAAAATAATAGAATTTATTTTTTATAATAATCATCATTAAATTAATTTTATTTGGATGTTGGATATTAAGGATATTAACACATATAGACAAGGACACCAGCTTCACGCCACAGGGGTCCATCAGGGCGACTTTTTTAATAAACAGTACAGATTAAGACCACGGAACCAGGTAAGGATTAAAAGGTATTAAACATAAAAATATTAAATGTATTAATTATTTTTCTACAACTTTAAATTTATTTTAACTAGAAAATCGATAAGCGCAGTATAAATTTTTATATTTTGTAAGGATAAAAGATGTAGTATGTTAAATGGTGCATTAACTTTGTATGTTGAGATTAAAGTTTTGAAAAGATCATTACTATGGACAGCATATTTTTTACATGCAAAAAATATATGGTCCAGATCACTTCTAATCTGACATTCTTCACATTTGTCTGTAGGTAATACATGAATTTTATTTAAATGCGCAGGATAACAGGCATGTCCAAATTTCATACGTATAATGGTTGTTATAAAACATCTAGAAACAGTTAAATTTTTGTGCCAATAGTTTTTAGGTATAATATCGGTTAATAGTGTATATCTTGTAGGTGTATTTTTACAGAATTCTTTCCACCTTACATTCCATTTTTGTAGTACCATTGATTTTAGATTACAGTTTGCATCATTTAGGCTTAAGCTATATTTAACAGGTATGCCATTTAAAATCCCTTCTTTGGCAAGAGAATCAACGAATTCATTTCCAGGTAAACCAGTGTGACCTTTAACCCACATTAACGTTACTTGTTTATTACGCAGCGTAATTTTACGTAATGATTTAAGAATTTTCCAAAGTAATGGACTAAACTTATAATTAAACGTTTTTGGATTATTTAATGCCTTTAATACGGACATTGAGTCTGTCAAAATGACAAAGTGTTGGTTTTCATTTTGCAATATACAGTTAAGAGCTTCAAGAATGGCTATAGCTTCTGAGGTAAAGATGGAGAAATTTTTATCAATCTGGAATTTCATTTGGCTATTTACTTGAGGAGCAAAAAATGCTGCCCCATTGCCCTCTGATGTTTTTGAAGCAATATTTAATTTATTAAATTTATCTGTGAAGAAATAGAACAATTATTATTATTTTTATGGTTTTCGTAAAGTTTTTCTGGCGCCAGGACCGAAATCATATTTCGCAATAAATCTAAAATAAGTCCATGGTAAATGTCCAAATTAATCTTTAAAATAAATCATACATACCTTTTTAGATTTTCTCTGTTCTTTTTTATATCGAAAATTGTTAATGTTCCTACTTTTTACTCATTTGCAAACACTTTTTCACTTTCACAACGAACTAGTCTTTCTAATACAGGGTGGCCGGCCATATTTTGACCCATTTTAATCGATAATAACTTTGGAACAAATAAAGGTATCAAGATGCGGTTTTCGCAAATATACTTATATTTCTTTAAAGTTTATTCTCGTACCTTCACGATTTTATTGTGACATTCCATTAGCTCAAAAACAAAATGGCCGATTTTCCATTATAGGACAACTATGTTATTTTAAATGGAACACCCTGTATATGTTTTTATATTTTCAAAATTTAATCTTTCCCCTTTAAAAAAATGTAACACAAGCTATGGTTATCTCAAAAAACAACGTATTTATTGACCTTCGAAAAATTGACTGCATGTCGACCAACAATATTATTTAACAATTAAAATTTGCTTCGTATGTTACAAAAAAAAAGGATCGCCAAAGGTTTAGGTTATTCACAAAATAATAGTTACAATAAGGTTACATTACTTTTTAAAAAACTACTGTAAATGTTGAAAATGCCTTCCGCCGACTTCGACGCACTTATTTAAATTCGAAAAAAACTTATTAAAACTATTGACTAAAAATTCTTCAGGAATATTTTCTATTATGTTTCGGATATTAATTTTTAATTGCTCTAAATTTGGGGAAGTGGACTATAACACCTCTCTTTCACATATCCCCACAGAAAAAAATCTGGAACAGTCAAATCTGGTGAACGAGGTGGCCAGGAAATAGGGCCTCCTCTTCCAATCCACCGGTTTCCAAAAACGTTGGTCAGTGAATCCTTGGTAATGTTAGCATAATGTGGTGTAGCCCCATCTTGTTGAAAATAGACGAAATTCAATAGATTTTCTTCTTGCAATTGGGGATAAAAAAATATTTCCAGCATATCAACGTAAGTCCAAGAGGTTACAGTTGGTTCATGAAAAAAATGGCCCATAAATTTTTTGCTTTGACATACCACACCAGACTGTGACTTTTGGCGAATCTCTAACGTGTTCGTTATATTGTCGAGGATTTTCTGTTGCCCAAAACCTGCAGTTATGCTTATTTACTTTTCCATTGAGGTGAAATGTGGCTTCGTCTGACATTATTAGTCTATCCAAAAAATGTATATTGTTCCTTACTAAATTTTGAATTCTCTGGCATAATTCCACCCTTTTGGGGAAATTAGTTTCTTTTATTTCTTGTAACATTTGAATTTTGTATGGCTTTAATTTAAGTTTCTGTTTCATGATTTCTCGTACTGTATTTCTAGGAATATGGACTGAACTTGAGATTTTTCTTGTTGACAATGTTGGATCTTCCTGAGTTATCTCCAGAATTTGTAACGTTTTATTTAGCAAATTCTCATTGTTTACTAATTTCTTTTTACGGGCTAAAGATCCTGTACTCCAGAATTTTCTGTACCAGATTTTAATTGAATTTTTTGTGGGTGGGGCTTTATTAAACATGTTTCTAAATCTTCGCTGGGTTTCTTTTACTGATTTGGTTTCGGCAAACATAATTACACATTTTCCTTTTTCGCTTAACGAGAACATTTTGCGCTTCCTAATTAAAATAACTTGTCAAAAATGACCAACAATGGCTGACAATGAAGCTTGTTGCTGTTATGGAAACGAGATAACTTTGTTTCCACAGGTGACTTTTCAAAAAATCCTTTTAAAATAATATTCCTATTCGACATACAGTCAATTCTTTGGAGGTCAATAAATGCGTTATTTTTTAAGATAACCATAGCTTATGTTACATTTTTTTAAAGGGGAAAGATTAAATTTTAAAAATATTGAAACATATACAGGGTGTTCCATTTAAAATAACAAAGTTGTCCTATATCGGAAAATCGGCCATTTTGTTTTTGAGCTAATGGAATGTCACAAAAAAATAGTAAAGATACGAGAATAAACTTTAAAGAAATATAAGTATATTTGCGAAAACCGCATCTTGATATCTTTATTGGTTCAAAAGTTATTCGCGATCAAAATGGGTCAAAATATGGACGGCCACCCTGTATATCGGACTTTTGCTTTATTTGAAAATGTAATATATTTTCTTCTAGGAGGCATTTTAATTCGTACTACATATGTAAAAACTGACAACTAAATATATGTATATGTATGTACTTAATCTTCAGACGCCCTATGTTGCAGGTAAGCCAAACACAGATACTGCTTATGTGAATTCCCGGCTGAATTTAGAAAGTTAGGGAAACCCCTCACACAAACGCAGATCCGGATTACCAAGCACTACCAAATCCGGATTATAAAGTACACAATATAATTTAAATCCCGGTCCGAACTAATTGAAGAATCCGGTTTAGTAGAGATCCGGATTATTGGGGTTGCACTGTATAAACAATGAAATTTATAATTAAGGATATTATTAGCTTTTGTATAAGGAATAAAAAATAAATATTTTTTATGTTTATTCTTTTTTATATATTTATCATGGGTCAAAAGAACCCAAATTTTATATTTTCGGAACTTTTATAAATTCATATCTCCAAAAATATTAACTTTATTGTAAAAGGTCAGGGGACCTTTTTTATTTGTTTTTCAATAAAGAATAAAAAAAGATTGTTCGGATTAAAAAAAAAAAACAATTCCTTGCAATTGTTTTAACAATTTCGGTTTAAGTAATATGGCACCAGGTGGCCAAATGGCAACATGCATTTATATCATCAGTAGAGCAATTTAAAGAGGATCGTATAAAAAAATTGAGGTGGAATAGTTTTCGGTACTCATGCGCCAATTCTTCTAGACTATTTCTTTTATATTGGATTTAATAGGCATAATAGGCATTCGCATAATAATTTTATTATAAGGCAGCCGTCATAAATTTTTAATACCAAGAATATAAAGTTGTCATAAAATAAACTAAAATATTCTTAAAGTAAATTATATTTTAATAACCAGTTATATTGTCATATTTGTGCCAGTTTAAAGAGGAAACCAGTACATAAAGGGGTTTGTTTCGTTTGTATTTAATGCACTTGTGAAATTAAAACTCTAATGTTCAACAATAATTAGTTTTATTAACAAAGTAATAAACTGTCGCAGTCACTATCAGGAGAAAACTATATTAAAAGGTTACTACTCTAATATTTAAATAATGTCACATCCGGTAAAAAATGTTTAAAGTCTTTCTAATTTTATTGCACTACACTGTCTATTAATTAACAAATTTTTTAATGTTTGCTCAAAGGCTTGGAATTTTAACGTTTATAATAATGAAATAACTTATTCCTATTGAACTTAAAAGGAATAAGTTTATGTAAACTGTAATACTGAATAAATCTTTGAATAATGAATCTTGAACAATGAATCTTTGAATGAATAATCTGGAAGGCGTTCTGCCTTTTATATATTTTTAATGCGTAGTTTCTAGTAAATTCTAGACTGAAAAGTAAAAATGAGATAGGTAACTCCATCTTGCGGAGAACCTTTGTATTGTATTTCCAAGAATCCCCCAATACACATGAAAACAAGCATACTAGCATACTTACTGTTAGCAATGAAGTGAGTCTTTGACAGATGGCGTTAGTTGAATTAAAATAAAATTTAAAAATTTAATAAACTTATTGAACTAATTAAAGATGTTACGTAATTCGTAACATACTCCCGGCCCAGTTGAAGGCTCTGCTTCAACGGAATAAAAAATGTATATAATGAAAATGAAGGAAGTAAAGAAAATTTTAATTTAATTTTCATTTGGAAGAATACATAATTTGGTGATAGGTCTGATGAATGTTCCATCCTTTGTTAGTAATTCTACCATTCTAACTTTCTGATCCTTTCCAGGAAATATTTTAACTATTCTTGCTAGTTGCCACTTTAAAGGTGGTAGATTTTCATCCTTTATCAAGACAAGCATATTTTCTTTTATATTTTCTGAATTACCAGTCCACTTGGGTCTATTTTGCAATCTACTTAAATATTCCGAAGACCATCTTTTCCAAAAGTGTTGTTGAATCTGGGAACATTTTTTCCAAAACGTTAGGCGATTTGTAGGAATGTCTGAGACATCTTTTTCAGGAAATGCTGTTAGTGAATCCCCAATTATGAAATGACCCGGTGTCAAACAAGTAAGATCTGTTGGATCATTTGAAACAGGACATAATGGTCTTGAATTTAATATTGCTTCTATTTGAACTAAAACAGTTGTGAGTTCTTCAAATGACAAAATAGAGTTACCAATTATTCTTCTTAGGTGATTTTTGGTTGCTTTAATGCCGGCTTCCCACAAGCCTCCCCAGTGTGGGCTGTTGGGTGGTATAAACTTCCACTTAATTTCTTTGGAAACGGCAAAATTTTCTATTTCTTCAATATTTTTCTGGGACTTAAAAAATGTATACAGGTCCTGTAAATGGTTATTTGCACCATGGAAATTTGTACCATTGTCACTGTACATTACAGTTGGAAGACCTCTTCTTGAGATGAATCTTTTGAATGCAAGTAAAAATGATTCAGTTGATAAACTTGACACAAGTTCTATGTGTATAGCCTTTGTTACTAAACACACAAACAAAGCAATGTAACACTTTGTTTCCACTGAATGGCGTAATCTGGATTCTTTGACAATTAAAGGACCTCCAAAGTCAATTCCAGTTTTAAGAAATGCTCTGCAAGGTGTAATGCGATCTGAGGGCAAATTACCCATTAACTGCTGTGAAGTTGATGCCTTTAATCTGAAGCAAACAACACATTTTTTTATAACACGCTTGATTTCTCTAAGTCCGTTAATTGGCCAATATCTTAATCGAAGATGTGCAAGAACAGTGTGTGCACCTGCGTGGGCTAACTTGACGTGTTCTTGTTTTATTATTAATTCGGTAATATAATTTTTTGAAGGCAATATGATCTGATGCTTCTGATCATAACTAATGTCTGCATTCATTATGCGTCCACCTACAGAAGAAGTTTATCATCAGATAAAAAAGGATTTAAACATTTTAACTTACTTTGTTTTAGTAGTTCTTGACCTTTGGATAATTGTTCAATTTCAAGAAGAAAGTTTTCTTTCTGAATCATTTCTAGAATTTTTATTAATGAAGTTTTTAATTCGTCCACTGACAAATTTCCAGAGTATTTTTGATGAGGAAATCTTGCATTATGTAGAAACCTAAGCATATATGCAAATGACCTTTGTAACCTGTAAAATTTTGAAAATCGAGACCAATTTACAACACTGTCTTCTGCAGAACTGATGTTGCAAGACACTTTTTTAATTCAGGTAAACTTTCTTCAAAGAAAACATCTGTGGCCTCAAATTTAAAATTGAAATCTACCAATCTCGAAGGACCATTCCACCAAAGTTGACATTTTTCAATCTCTTGTGGAAATAAACCTCTGGAAATAATGTCAGCAGGTTTTCATCTGTGTTAATATAACACCAATTATAATTTGAAGTTAGTTCCTGTATCTCAGATACCCTATTTGCTACAAAACTTGTACATTTACAAGGAGGTGATTTGAGCCAGGAAAGAACAATCTTTGAATCTGTCCAGAGAAATGTGTTACTTATATTTATTGAAAGAATTGACATAATTTTGTGAGTAAGTCTAGATAGTAAGAGAGCGCCACAAAGCTCTAAGCGAGGAATTGACACAGTCTTGATTGGTGCGATGCGTGATTTTGAACATATTAAATGACAAGAAACTCTTTCATCTTTATACAAAACTCTTAAGTAAAGACAGGCTCCATAAGCTTTTTCTGAAGAATCAGAAAACCATGCAACTCGATTTTTAAAATATTAGTATCAGAAAGAATCCATCTTCTGATCTCTAACTTTGAAAGACAATGAATTTGAAGGAAAAACGAACGCCACTGGTCTAAAATTTCTTTAGGAGGTGACTCATCCCAGTCAATTTTACATTTCCAAATTTCTTGCATTATAATTTTTGCAATGACTATAATTGGACCAATTAAACCCAATGGGTCAAACATCTGTGCGATACAAGACAAAATTTGTCTTTTAGTGATTTGTGGTGAAAATGTTTGAGATGGAAGTAAAATTTTAAACGAATCCTTAACTGGATTAAAAACAAGTCCCAAAACCTTACTAGAACAATTTTCTGGATTTATTTCAACATCAAAGGTTTGTTTTTTGTCGAAAGAAATTGAATTAAGTAGTGAAGCATCATTTGAACACCACTTATGGAGTTTCATCCCTGCAGAATTAAAAATTTGTATAAGTTCGTCGACAGCTTGAATTGCCATATTTTTATTATTGTGACCAAATAATAAATCATCAACATATGATTGCTCTAGAATGCACTTTGAAGCAAGTGGAAATTTAGTGCTTTCAGACTGAGCAAGTTTAACTAAACAATTTGTTGCAAGATAAGGAGCAGAATTAGTACCGTAGGTGACGGTTTGAAGCTCGATGCATTTCAATTTTTCATTAGGACTTTCGCGCCATAAAATGTTTTGCAAAAATCTCTGGTTTGGATTTAATTTAATTTGACGATACATTTTTTCAATATCTGTTGTAATAACATACTTAAAGGTGCGAAATCTAATAAGAATGTCAAAAAGATCATGCTGCACAGTATATCCTTTTAAGCAAATATTGTTTAAAGAAAAACCTGAATTAGTTTTCATCGAAGCGTCAAAAACCAATTCTTAACTTAGTTGAAACACTATCTGGCCTAAGCACACAATGATGAGGTAAAAAAATTTTTGTTTCAGTGTCATTTTTGTTTGTTTCATCAAAGTTTTCAATATGTTTGCCATGTCCGAGATCTACGTATTCATCAATAAATTTTTTGTAGTTAAGAAATAAATCTTTATTCTTTTGCAAACGTTTTTCTAAATTTAAAAATCTGTTTTTTGCTAAATAAAATGAGTTACCTAACTTTTGATAAGCGTTTTCATCAATCAAAGGAAAATTAACTTGAAATGTACCGTCGTTTAATCGAACAGTTGTCTGATCAAAAATTTTTTCACAAAGTTTATCTTCAGAACTTAAAATTTTTTATTTGTCACTTCTTCTAATTGCCAAAATTTAGGAATTAATTCATCTATACTTTT
This sequence comes from Listronotus oregonensis, assembly GCA_019359885.1. Taxonomy (NCBI): domain Eukaryota; kingdom Metazoa; phylum Arthropoda; class Insecta; order Coleoptera; family Curculionidae; genus Listronotus; species Listronotus oregonensis. The sequence goes on along the minus strand of JAHBCN010005661.1, from coordinate 33,213 downwards.
ATTTTGTGTGAATAATGAAACGGACAAATTACTTGTTAAATTTTCACTGTCATACTTAACTGGAGCCACTCCTGTTAAAACATAACCAAACTTGGTATTTTGTAAACAAGGCAAATTTGTACCTAATCTATGCAAGTCCTGTAAAATAATATCATTGTATATGTCTATACCGATTAAAATATCAATATCTGAAGTTTTATAAAATTCCTCATCAGCTAAGCTAAAATTAGAAGGAATGTTTATTTTATCCATATTTACTGTAAAACAAGGTAAAGGTAAAGTAATTTGTTCTACTACAGCACAAATTGTATTTAGTGTAAAATCTGAATTTTTAGATTCTAAAGTCACATAAGCCATTTTATCTGAACTGGTTTTACTGTTTCCAAAACTGTTTATTACAATTTTTTTTTAAAGAAGTCACAACTTAGTTTTTGAAATATTCTATTAGTAACGTAACTTTTTTCGCTACCACTATCTAAAAGAGCACGAACGTTCTGAACTTTGTTACCATTTTTTGAACTTACATTTAATTTTATAGTTCCTAACAAACTTCTAGTTTTATTAGTTGTGCTAATAAAACTATTTATATTACTATTTGATGAATTTTGTATGGAATTGTTTTCAGTATCGCTTTGACTTTTTTGTGAATCAATATTGTTTTTATTATTACCCTTGTCATATGAAGGATCGTGCAACAATGTATGATGTTTTTTATTGCAAGTTTTACATGTACTGAATTTGCAATCATTTAATGAATGATTATTGCAAAAACAATTTTGACATAATTTGTGTAACTTTACAAAGTCCCACTTTTTGGTAACAGTAAGTGCTTTGAATTTAAAACAAGCATATATAGCATGTCCTTCCATTTTACAGTATAAACATTTTTTTAAAGGTTTTAATGAACTATCGTGTTTTTCTTTTTCAGAACTGATATTTGTCAAATTTGTAAAATGGGGACTACGCAGTCCTATGCCCTTGCCCTTTTTTGATGAATCATCCTTAGGAGAATTTAATTTGTTATTAGCTACTGTTAGAGACACACTTTCAAATGCTAAACATCTTCTTTCCAAAAACTCAAGAAATTTATTTAAACTTGGCAACACTGTACGATCTTTTTCTATTTCATAGGCCTTTAAAGTTTGAAAGTCCAATTTTTTAGAAAGAAGATATTCCAACTATCTACAGGTAGTTTTAATGCTCTCAATGCACTTAAATGTTGTTTAACATGTGTTAAAAATTTTCTTAAATTTGTAGCATCGCATTTTGAAAAAGAATCAGTTTCTAATAAAGACTTTAAATGCTCATGAATTATGGTAACTTGATTATCATATCTCTTTTTTAGAATTTCAAGTGCAACCGTATAATTTGTATTCGTTAAAGGTAAATCATCAATTAAAGATAATGGTTCGTTTCTCAAAAAACTTTTTAGATAATAAAATTTTTGTACGGAATCAATTGACTCATTTTGGTCTATTAAACTGTAAAATAAATCATAAAAACTATTCCATTTTTGACAATCACCCAAAAAAGGAGAAATATTTAAATTAGGTAAATTAACAGCCTGTTTCGAAGCCTTTGGCATTACAGTACTAGATTGATCAAGAGACTGATCAAGATTTGAAGTAATAAAATTATCAATACCATCTTTTAACCAAATAGATATTTTATAATATTTACTATGTACACTAGAAAACTCAATTTCATGATTTGTGATATCTACCTCATCACCTACACTAACTATTTGCTCATGTACCCTTTCGAATGACTCGAAAGCCTTTTTTAAATCATTTTCTGCTACAAGTAATTCATTTTTTGATACATTTTTCTTTGTATATAAATCTTTTAGAAAATTATCAATATGTGTAATTCTGCCTTTGTAATAGGCTCTTTGCCTTTTTAATCTATCAATGTCCTCAGACATGTTTAACAAAACAAATCTTAAGCTATTTTAAATTTGAAGTAAACCTACTAGGTATTTTTTATCTTATGCCTAGAATCTACTACTTTATATGCAAACTGCACTAAATGTTATTCATTAACTAACTTTAACGTAAATTTGCTATTAATCTAAATGTATAATTTATGTTTTGTAACAAAATAAAGCAAAAAATAAATTAAAAATAAAATTCTGGCCTGATCATCTGCAGTCCCTATCCTTGCACACTGGACTCTGGAACATCTGGAGCACAAATGAAGACACTTCCTCTTAGCTTTGATGCACAATTTATGTCTTTATGTCCATAGGTTTAGGTTTAATATCCGGTTCGAAGTCTGACCAAATTTATGTGCCAGTTTAAAGAGGAAACCAGTACATAAAGGGGTTTGTTTCGTTTGTATTTAATGCACTTGTGAAATTAAAACTCTAATGTTCAACAATAATTAGTTTTATTAACAAAGTAATAAACTGTCGCAGTCACTATCAGGAGAAAACTATATTAAAAGGTTACTACTCTAATATTTAAATAATGTCACATCCGGTAAAAAATGTTTAAAGTCTTTCTAATTTTATTGCACTACACTGTCTATTAATTAACAAATTTTTTAATGTTTGCTCAAAGGCTTGGAATTTTAACGTTTATAATAATGAAATAACTTATTCCTATTGAACTTAAAAGGAATAAGTTTATGTAAACTGTAATACTGAATAAATCTTTGAATAATGAATCTTGAACAATGAATCTTTGAATGAATAATCTGGAAGGCGTTCTGCCTTTTATATATTTTTAATGCGTAGTTTCTAGTAAATTCTAGACTGAAAAGTAAAAATGAGATAGGCAACTCCATCTTGCGGAGAACCCCTGTATTGTACTTCCAAGAATCCCCCAATACACATGAAAACAAGCATACTAGCATACTTACTGTTAGCAATGAAGTGAGTCTTTGACAGATGGCGTTAGTTGAATTAAAATAAAATTTAAAAATTTAATAAACTTATTGAACTAATTAAAGATGTTACGTAATTCGTAACAACATCTTCGTGTAAATAGTCCAATTTTTTACACAAAACACATTCACGCACCATTTTAGAGTTTTTAATATAAGTTTGTAAATAGTTTTAACAGATAGTTTTAATAAAAACACCACAAAACACTTAAGAAAATCCAGGGCAACGTCGCACTACACCTAATCAGGTTCATTCCATTTATCAACGGACCGGTTGTAAAATTCCTACGCGCGTTGAAGCGGCATTGCCATATTCCGTCTGCGAAATTCCTTTGCGGGCGAAATGTAGCAATGCGAAACGTATTTAACTTAATAAAAATAAATAAAAAATGGTTTATGTAGCAAAATTATCTTTAAATTATTTATTTTTTAAAGACAAATCTAGTAATCTATTTATTTTTATGCCCATTTTTTATTATAAATATAGAACTTAAAGGCAATTTTATTTAGAAATGTTTAAATTCACTTCAAGCTGGCAACAGATTTTATCGACTTTAGTTACGCGTTACGTCCTTTTCCAATGTCTGATCGTAAGTTCGTGTTTTCGAGTTCCTGTTTGTGAAAAACCGTCTGAAAACGTGTTTTTTTTTGGTTGAAAAATTGACATTTTCAATTGCGAATAACTCGAAAAGTAATGCCTTTCGGAAAAAACTTTATAAAACAAAAGTTGCTTAGAATTAGTCAATTTATCCACTTCCGTACTTATTTTTGATAAAAAAATGCCACCTCCGAGATGGGATGGCATTTTTTTAGGGGTAAACATTTTTATAGAGGATATAAACTATTAAGTTCACTAGTTTATTTTAAATTTTATACACAGTCGCTGGGTTCCGAGGTTTTAACATTTTTTGGGCTAAGGTGACTCCGCTATAAATGATTCCACTACAACCCCATAAAAATTCTTATTTTCCCATCTCATCACAGTCATACTTCATACTAGTTAATAAAAAATATCTCGCCGGTAGTTTTTCAGCGATACATTTATACTATGGTATGTGATACCACTAAGCACCTTTATCTGCGGCTTCTGGTCCCTCTATAGAAGTCTTATAGTGATTTTTACCGGAGGCGTCGGCAAAAACGGATCCACTGTGGCCGTAAGTTTGAGCAAAATAGAGACAATTCGGGTGGAGAGCATGAATTGGGACCATGTCTTACCCTGAGACCATTTTTTTTGTTTGTTTGTGGGAGTGTAATTTTTTGTCTAGCTGCTCATATGTTTTCGTCTCTATCATATCTATGTTTTATATGCAATGATCATAATTTTTGAACTTTTTATGTAATACAGTAACAAGCATTTTAACGTACAATCAAAAATTTTGCCAACATTCCGTGGTATTTATTTAAATTAATATATTTTAAGGTATTTTTTTAACCACTAACCAAAACTTTCCAGTCAAATCTACTTCTAGATGCAAAAATCCGACCCTGCGCAGCACGTGATTTGACATTTTTGTTATAACCTTCGAACTAGTGATCGGCAGTATCGATTTTTTCGTAAAAGATTTTGATAATATTACAATTTTTTTTGAAAAATTAGTAATTAGCGAAAAAATATTACTATTTTTTTGAAAAATTAGTAATTGGCAAAAAAACATTACTAATTTTTTGAAAAAATTAGTAATTAGCGGGAAAATATTACTAATTTTTTTGAAAAATTAGTAATTCGCGAAAAAGTATTACTATTTTTTTTTTAAATTAGTAATTGGCAAAAAAATTACTAATTTTTTTAAAAAATTAGTAATTAGCGAAAAATTATTACTATTTTTTTTTTTGAAAAATTAGTAATTGGCAAAAAAACATTACTAATGTTTTGAAAAAAATAGTAATTGGCAAAAAAACATTACTAATGTTTTGAAAAAATTAGTAATTAGCGAAAAAAATGACTGTTTTTTTGTTTTAATTAGTAATTGGCAAAAAACATTTCTAATTTTTTGAAAAAATTAGTAATTAGCGAGAAAAATGACTAATTTTTTTGAAAAATTAGTAATTAGCAAAAAATTATTACTTTTTTTTTAAATTAGTAATTGGCAAAAAAATACTAATTTTTTGAAAAAAATAGTAATTAGCGAGAAAATATTACTAATTTTTTGAAAAAAAATATAGTAATTAGCGAGAAAATATTACTAATTTTTTTGAAAAAATAGTAATTAGCGAAAAAGTATTACTATTTTTTTTTGAAAAATTAGTAATTGGCAAAAAACATTACTAATTTTTTGAAAAAATTAGTAATTAGCGAGAAAATATCATATATTTTTTTAAATTAGTAATTAGCGCTAATTACTATGTTTTTTTCGAAAAAAATTAGTAATTGGCAGAAAAAATTACTAATTTTTTGAAAAAATTAGTAATTAGCAAGGAAATTTTACTATTTTTTTTTTTAATTAGTTATTAGCGAAAAATAATCTTTTTTTTTTAAATTAGTAATTGGCAAAAAAACATTACTAATTTTTTGAATTAATTAGTAATTAGCGAGAAAGTATTACTAATTTTTTTGAAAAATTAGTAATTAGCGAAAAAATATTACTATTTTTTTTTAAATTAGTAATTGGCAAAAAAACATTACTAATTTTTTTGAAAAAATTAGTAATTTGCGAGAAAATATTACTATTTTTTTTTTAATTAGTCAAAAGTATATATATATTTTTTAATGACAAATATTATTAGTTTGGTTAATTTCCCAACAGAATAAAATCCATTTTGATCTGTAGATCCATTAGGTCTACAAGAAATGGTAAATTGTTATAACTAACATGCCTATATTATGCCCTTTCAAAAGGGTAATTTGTAATATTTTTGGCTAATTACTTTTTTTAATGATTATTAATTTTTTGCCCATTACTAATTTTATCATCTGCCATCGGGCTGAAAACTTTTGGAAACGTCCACGTATGTTTTCTCAGGTTGGATTTGAACCTACAACCCTTCTTGTCTAAACAGATGCCTAACAATGAAGCGACTACTTATTTTGGTCGTTTGTTGCTCCCAGTAAAAGAGCAACTATAGAAAAATCCATAAAAACGAAAAAATTTAGCGACAGATTAGTACAAAATTTAATATCAACAGCGTTATGTTTTCAAACCTAAATATTCTGTTATTGTCAGAATGTGGGAAAATTTTTGGTTGTCCATTACAACTGCTATCAATGTATTAAATAATTTTAATTTCAAGATATTTTAAAACATTTTTATGTTTGTCCCCATTTTTTGTAAAGTATTGTTTTCATATGTACTTTTATATGACTATTTATATTATGATCCCTCTTAATACATTTTGAAGCGCAAAGAAATGTTTCCTAAAATTTGTATTATTTTGTAGTGGCTGGACAAAAAATGCATTAAAGAAAACTAATTTCTGTTTTATTTTAAGATATTAAGTAGATTTTTTAAACAGGGTGTCCCAAAAATACGTGAACAAATTTTTATGACAGATTGGACACCCTGTATATTGGGAAGCTTAGAAAGTGAAAAGTTATTTTGTCTCTCAGTTAATCTCTCCCGAATTCGAATTCCTACTAAAACTGTTTTGTCCTTTTCAAAAATACCTACTAATATTTTGTTGTTCTGTTAATTCTATTGAATAGCATGCTTTCTTAAGGGTAATTTTCCTTAAAATTTATCTTTTTCTTCGAATTGTATACAAAAAATCGCCTAAAATAATTTAAACATAAACAAATTATATGTAAATGTAATTATGGAAGTTTAAAAAAGGTAAAAATAAAATAGTCTAGAAGTCCATGTCCGCCAGACTTACGTCATTTTGGTTGTGTATATGTCGCACTCACATGGCGTAATTGTCCATTTCATGAACTGAATGTCCAGTTCCTAAAGTGGAACCAGATAGTGTAATAATATTTTATTTCACCATCCGGACAATATTTTTGTCCAGTTCATGAAATGGATATACCATTTTTCCACTTGGTGAAACGAAATGGTATTACAGCATCTGGACACAAAAATCGTCCAGTTCCTGTACTGTATATTTGGCATTTATCTATTTATTATAATACAATTCAATGACCCAACATTTTTGGTTAGTTGTGGTTAGTTTTTCCGTGTAATGTTGATCAAGAAGCGTATAAAAATTATCTTTGATATTAAACATTTTTTGCTTTAGTAGTTCAATATAATGTTCATGCCATTGAAAACACCAACAACTGATTGTTTCAGAAAAGTGGACAAATTCCAAATATACAGTACAGGAACTGGATGATTTTTGTGTCCAGATGGTGTAATATAGTCTCGCTTCTCTAAGTGGAAAAATTACATATCCATTTCATGAACTGGACATAAAAATTGTCCAGATGAGGAAATAAAATATTATTACACTATCTGGACATCCAGTTCACGATATGGACAACTATACCGGGTGGGTGCGACATATACACACACCGTAAGAGATAGAGCAATTCTGTTTGTACCAAGGAAGTTTAAAGGTGTATGGAAGCCCAATACTGTGGAACAAAATTGTCCAGGCGTGCAGGGCAGCGGGAATCGGGGGATTGGCCCCGCGGAGTTTGCGCAATGAATAGTAGGTCAGAGCCGGACTTCCATAATTCTTTGTTACTATCTATAAATTTGACATCATCAAATGTCAAATTCAAGCATTCACTGTTTTTTTATTTTTTACACAAAATTGTTGGTTATTAAACGATACTACCATAGAATATTTAAAATTATTGTGTAATATTGGATTTTATATCATCTGATATAATATGGAAAGAATAGATGGCGCCACTTTACAGCCTTCTATTTAAATGGTCGATATTTTTGGGAGTTTTGTATTTTTACCAAAAATCTTTGTAAATAAATAAAAACACTATTTAGTTAAAATAAATTTCAAACATTGTATGATAGTTTCATGTACTTATCACCAATTTTCTGACAAAAGAAGGGCAAGATAGTGTAGAGATCGAACGCTGTTAGAATAACACCGATACGTAACGGTTTTATACGGGTTTGCCAAATGAGACCGTGACGATCGGTGTTGTTCTTACAGCGTTCGATCTCTAAATGAGTTTAATCTAATCCTAAGATTGTGGTTGTACATTAAAAAGTGAAAATTTTTATAACTGCTTTTTAGGCATATACTTTTCACTAATAACAAACATTCATGAGACAGAATAACAGTGGTTAAAAATGTTTAGTAACCTTTGGTACCTAGGTATCCATTGTAACAGTAACCGTTAAATATTATGTGTCTACAGTATGTCGAGCTTAAAAAGTTGATAATGTAAGTTTAAGAAACCAAAAATTTAATTTCTTTTTAAACAAAGACAGAAAGAGCAACAAGGAACTTTAACATAAAATTGTACTTTCTTTCATTCAATTAGAGGGACCTGTATATATTAAAATTTGCCTGGTCTGCCCAGTAATTAATAATTTTGATCCTTTAAAAGAATGTACTAAATTATTAAATGAAATAAAAGTACCTAAATGTAAACCTTATTTCTTTTTAATAATCCACAAAAATACACAAACATTGTGGAAATCATCTAAAAGATAGTTAAGATTGCCTTACTTTTCTCATTGCTATTTCCTATGAAATTTTTATTTTCTATAATTCATAATTAATAAATTATTATTTATTCGGTTACCTAACGTTACGTCTCATAAAAAGCACCTAATTTAAATATAAGAAATACTTACCTAAAGTAAAAAATGCCGCGTATGTTACCCTTAGATTTGCAAGATAAAACCATACAACCTCTAGTCATTTTGTTACGATATTATAAGTAACAAACAATAAACACAAAATTATAGTCACAATTTAATAAACACTAATCACTAAAATAAGGTTTTTATCAATCCAAAAAAACTTCTGAAACCACAAAATATAGTCACACAAAGCAAAACAATCGAAACTAATACGGCTCTCATAAAAGTATAATGTGTTGCCTAACTACATACTGATTTATCAGTGTGTAAGTAGGCAACACATTAAATTATTTCGTGGAATTTCGTTATTGCGCAAAATCGGCGGGGCCAACTTTGACAGTTATTTTCATACTGGGCTGGACATTTTTTGATCGAATGGGCCATAGCATTGGGCTTCCATACACCTTTAAACTTCCTTGGTTTGTACATTCTTGGTACGGATTTTTTAAACATATTGAAATGTATTAAAATTTCAAAGCAAACTCGATTTGTTTTGGATATGCAGGGCGTTTTTGAATTTTTGTCGATTTTAAGGGGGTCCTGTATATATGTCGGTTATTATAAGAAATAGAAAAAGACTTTAAATATTTTTTAGGTTTCAGTGGCGTACTGATTTTTTTCTATGAGTTAAGCTTTTCAAGTTGTTACACACATTTGTTTTTTTTTTTAATAGAACCCCCTATAGATTATTTTACCAGTCGACTACCAATTATAATAACAATTTAAGTTTAAGCTTAAGTGTCTAGCAATCGATGACGCGATTTGTAAAACTATCTCGAAGAAAATTAAAAAAAAAACCTTTATACTATGACGATTTTGGGTAGCAATTTTATACACCTTTGCTACCTGCCAAAGTAACGAAGATCTGACCTTTCCCACTCCTGTTGGGTACATGGGGCAGAAAAACTTTCAGCTTTTATATCATGACGTAAGTTAGGCGGTCACGGGCTTTTGCTGTACAAGTTTAAAACCTTTTTAAATTTAGTTAAAAATAATTTACCAACAAAAAAAATTAAACCACTAGACTACAACTTATTACTTCTACTCTTAAGCTTCTAAACGTCGCGTTTTGCAAGTATTATCAAAAAATTTTATCTAAAAAGTGAGACATGGGACTAGTGATGGAATTTTTCCCGAAATATATATTTGAAAATATTTTCAGAAATATAACAGAAAGCTATGGAAAATATGAAAATATTGAAAATATTGGAAATATAGAAATAAAAACTAGAAAACTTAAAAGCTACATATTTAATGAAAGTTTATCATTGGTAATACCATAAATGGTCAGATTTGGCCGGATATTTACAAGAGCGTAGCTCGAGTGATTTTGAGAAAGAAGTTGTTTTTCGGAAGTATTCAAAAACAGACTAAAAATATCATGCTGAAAATCTTAGTACGAATGGTATTTGTTAAGACAATGCGCGAAAGAAACAAAGTTAAAAGCAAAATAATAATTAATCAACAGTATAAAATACAGTTGCTACTGGGGTAAGAATGGACGACACGATTGATAGAACTGTAAACTTTTTTTTTGCCAGTAAGCTTTTCCCTTTTATCCGATAGCAAATTTCGATTTTTGACATTTCAAATGGGGTTTTTTTAAGATGTAATTGTAAGTATTAAAAAAACAAAAAAACAGTGAAATTTCTAAAAAAAAAATTTTTAAAGACCCGAGACACAAGTTGTACAACTTGATCAAGAGGCATATCTTCATCGATATCATCTACACCTTAAGAGTCCATTCGCGCCTCGAAAATAGATCCAATTTGAGGTTCGGGGCATAATGTTTTTCTCAAAAACGGTATAACTTATCGATAATTTTCAAAAGCTATATAAATGCCAACGCTTAAATTTAGGCATCTGCTGTAATAGTTTTTTAAATTTGGATTTAGTTTTTACTATTTCCTTGAGTGAAAGTCACCCTAAAATCGGTTGTTTAGATACTATTTTCTCTTAACTCAACTCATATTTCAAAAATCCGTTACAGCGGAGGCATAGAATATTTCCTTACCTATAAAATGGTGTATAATTTATGTCATTTAAGTGAAAAATAGATTCCGAAAAACGTTATCTCCTGTAGGCTTGCAATCGGCAACAATATTGCATTGATACACCGAATTTGGAAGAACCTAAATAAAATATAATATTTTTAATGCGGCTATACGAAAATTGTGGTAGTGGGAGTTTGTTAGTCTCCGCCCATGGCACAAAGAATACAAGGTAGGATCTTGCGCATGACGTTAGTAACGTGATATCCGGGTTATTACGTAGTAATGTGACAAAAAGGGTTTTTTTTTCGCGACGTACCGTTTTTCCGGGGAACTCAAGGACTAGAATTAACGCAACGCGTTTGTAGGCAAGGTGTTTGATATAGTGATCTGTTTGTTTTTTTTTGGGGGGAAAACGTAAACCGATTGCCAAATCTCAAGAAAAAAAAATCAGGAAGTTATCTTGAAAAGAAAAAATTATTCAAAAATGTTGGTTTTTGTGTTAATATAGGCAACATCAATTTGAATATAAACATTTATTAATATGACAGTTCCAAGCACCGGTAAAAGGTTGGGGTTTGGACAGCTGCGGGTTGTTTAATAAAAAATTATAGTAAATCAGGTGTGGCTCTTCGATGTCATTTTATCTCTTTCTAGTAGGTTGTATTTTTCAATAACACGTTCAACAGCAATCGAATTAAATATCTAAAGTAAATGTCATATCCGTCGGTCACTTCAGATAATAAACAAAAATAGTTTTCCGGTTTTTTAAAAAAATTTTTTTAAAAAATAAAGAATCATCGGTTTAAAAAAATGTAAATTATGGTGCAATACCATAAACATTTAAAAAGTTTTTTTCCGGAGTGTTGTTATTCAGTTTGTTTCATCAATGTTACCGCAGCAGTGTTTTTAAAAGAATATCCCCCTTTTTCCCCCTTTAATATATTAATGCCAAACAAGATTTGTTTACTTTATTTCTATTCAAGAATTCGTTGATTCTAACCGTGTTAACCCCCCTATCCTCACAAAAACGAAACGGTTTACGTATGTCACGCGTGTGTCAATTTACCTATTAATCGTTTAATACGTTTTTTTAGTTTAAATCCAAATGTAAGGTCTTTGAGAGTCAAGTATTAAGTAAAAAAATAAGATAAAAACCAAACTTTCCATTCAATAACATAGCTGTTTCCAAATCAACTTTAACAAGTAAATCTTTTCCACACATGATTTAAATAAAATTTAATTTTCTTCATTAAAATTAACTAATTAAATCGAAAAATTTGCAACCCCAAAAAGTGGGTAAACCATAAAAAAAGACATACAGGCACCAACACAAGGAAAAAAACCGCGAATCCTCCATTATTTTAATTTGATACTTGACATAACAATTAAAATGACGTAATATGCCGTCATAACACCTTTGCCTACGTTACCGGTTCTCGCCAAAATTTGTTTTAAATTGTTGAAGCCGTTTGTTTATAGTGGTATTTTTATTAATTTGTTTGGGGTTTTTTCTTTGCTTTTCGGGAGTTTTGTGACTCTAAAACTAGTTGAAGGTTAAGATAATTTGTTATATTAAAAGCCCATATCTTTAAAATAAGCCTAATTTTAAAAAAAAGGCAAAAAATTCAAAAAAGATTACAGGCTTTCTTTTAAATTTTTTTGGGACGAAGTCACATTGTTACGTCATTGCCCCAAAGCGAACCGATTTTGGATCGCTGGTGATGGTATTCATTGTGCCATGGTCACCGCCCACCGTCTCCGCGCCCCTTTCGCCCGACCCCTAAGGTGTAAAATGCACTTTTAAATATTGTTATCAGCACTAATGCCGTCTTCATGGTAGTGCAATTAAACTTCTTCTTAAGCAAACAATAGTCAACAAGCAATAATCGGTAAATCCCCGAGATAAAGATTTTATTAATAGTAATCGTAATAATATATGTACTTTTTCGGAAATTATTTTTCTAATGTGAACTTTATACAGCACAAAAGGATAAGAAATATATAGAAATCTTTGTTTTGATGGTTTAAAACGCATTCTTATATTTTTTCGATATTTCCAATATTTTCAAGACACGTTCGAAAATTGCCAATATTTCCATTTACAACATTACATGGGACCAACACCAAATATATACCAGACGCTATTGGCTTCAAGGGGAACACTTTGGTAAAGAAAATTTTCATTTTGGAATTTTAGAAAGTGTTGGTTTTTTTGCAGCACTCCCAAAGAAATATATATGTTTAAAAAGCGAATTCTCTAATTGTTTTTTTTTTTTCATTTAATTTGATCAAATTTTATCGTCGAATCTTAAATTTTGCAAAAATATTAGCATTTTTTCTAAATATTTTTATAGGAAAATTGTTGAGTAAAAAAAATCAACCGGTTGGTTGTTAGAAAAACATAAATAATTTAGAGAAATTTTGGATTTAACAATAAAATTTAAATAAATACACGAAAAAAAAAAAAAAGATACAAAAAGAGAATTTGTTTTTGAAACTTAAATTTTTCTCTGGGAAAAAAAACATCCTTTTTCTCGCAAATTCCAAAAATGAAAATTTTCCTTACCAAAGTGTTCCTCTTACGGCCAATAGCATCTAGTATAGATTTTGTGTGTGTCCCTTGTCTCCCTTTTAGATAAAACATTTTTAAAAATCTTAAATAACTTTCTTAAAATTAACTTAAAGTATTTTTATTTTCGTATACGACGTCAGTTGTTTTTTCTCAGTACGAGTGCAACATTGCAGTGTTGTTTTCTGGATTATGTAATACTTCGCCCTCTAACCTTTTCTAATTCCTCGAACAATTTAAATGTTTTGTAAGACAATATTGTTCCGACTTTGTGGCTTTAAGGAGTAATTATACTGCAGCTGATTAATTTAACTCTGTACGGTGGAGGCGAAAAATCAGGTTGTTTGGAGCAATGATGGCCGATCGATAACCGTCATGAAATTTATTTTTTGTCTTCTCATTGTATCTAAGTTTTAATTTAAATAATATCTGGTTCCCTTTAATCAAGTGACGCAAGCAAAAACAAATGAAAAAAGGTCTCCCCATTGGTCGATTTCGTTTGTAACCATGGTTACTTACCTTTTGGACCGATGCGATAAATTTTGGTTCAGTTGTTTTTACTTTCGTCATTCGCAAATTAAAATGGCTCGATTATAGTTTGTATGAAATAAAATGTATAATAAAAAGAACGGCATAGATACTACTAGACATGTGGGGTTTATTGCGAGATAATTAATCTTCACATTGGCTCTAATAAGACTTAAATGATGTGGCGTGACGTTATAGTTAATATGTTTTTAGTATGGATAAAACGCTTATAGTTAGGATTATTTTAATAAATATGTAATCGTATGATAATAATCTTGATATCTGAGTACTTAGGAGTATACGTTCCAGTTATGTAATCTAAATATTTGGAGTGGTTTGTTTGCTTATAGGTTGTTATTAATTTATTTCGTGTATTTGCAAAAAATATCGTCATTAAACAAGGCTTGAGACTTTAGGGAGATTACAAGTGTAAACATTTCCTGTTAATGTCTAGGAAGACACAAACAATGTATAAAAACTCACTTAAATTTTATTTGCCAGCCAAGTTGCAAACACAATATTGTATCTAAATAAAATCACTTTTACTAGCTTTTTTTTTTTTTATCTCACCAATTATATATTTAAAACAAAAACCCTTTATAATATATATAGTATACATCCCCCCCCGGGTTTTACGAAAACCCAAAATTTTTAAAAAAATTTTTTGAAATTAAAAAGAGGGGGAGGACCTTCATTTTAAAAAAAAATTTCCAAAATTTTACAGGGTGATTTAAAAAAAAAAACCATTTTTAAAGTTTTTTTTTTTTAAAGGGACACCCTATATTTCTTATCGGTTTTGAACGGAGCAAAAAAAAAGGGTTTTAATAAAGGTTCCCCTACCCCTAAACCCCCCCTTTTTTTAAAAATTTTTTTAAAATTTTTTGATTTTGTAGAACTTTTAAAACAATTTTTTTATCGTAAATATTTAAACTAGAATTAAAATTAAAAACCAATATTTAGTAAACATACTATTACTACGATATGGTTTAATAATTTTATTAAAATATAATACAGGGTGGTCAAAAAAAAATTCCCCAAAATTATGAAAAAACCCCTTTTCAAATAACTCTTTTTTTTTAAAAAAGGGAAAACCCTGTATTTTTATTTAATATCATGCAGAAATTAAAAAAATTGATATAGGGTTTCCCCTACCAAAAAACCGTACTTTTTTTTTAATTTCGAATTTTGTGTAGGGGGGGCAAAATTTCACAAAAAAAGTAATAACAATCGTATCGTCTCTGTGTCAAAGCCTCCTTAGTTTAAAAATATTTTATTATGGTAAAGATACGTGTTAAATGCACGCCCTACACAAAATTCGAAATAATTAAAAAAAAACGGTTTTAGGTATAGGCAAAAAACCCATATCAATGAATTGGTAATAAAATTCTGCATAATATTAAATAGTCAAATACAGGGTGTTTCATTTAAAATAAAGAGTTATTTGAAAAAAATTCATAATATTAAAAATTTTTTGATCACCCTGTATAATATTTTAATAAAAATGTTAAATTATATCGTGAAAAAGTATGTTTACTAAATATTGGCTATGGTAATTTAATTCTAGTTTAAATATTTAAAAAAAAAATTGTTTACTAAAGTTCTACAAAATCAGAAATTTGCAAATATTTAAAAAAAGGGGGGGATTACGTATGGGGCCTTTTTTTGAAACATGGCTTTTTTTTTTCTCTAGAATTTAAAATTGATAAAAATATAGGGTGTCCCTTTTAAAAAAAACCCAACTTTGATATAGTTTTTTTTTTTAATCACCCTGTATAAATGCAAATTTTTTTTTTAAGAAGGTCCTCTACCGTCTGTATACATCCTGCAAAAGAATTTTTTTGAAAATTTTCACGTGCTTTCGTATAAACTCCGTGGCGGTTGGGGTGCCCCACCCTGTATAGGGGAATTTATCTTATTTTCCACTTTTTTGCTGTTAATTAGTGAAATATTTTTGATCCACGGTGTATTTTAACAATTGTTTATCTATTAAGGTAATTTAACACTTTTGTCGCGGTTACATTAGCTTTAATTGTGCCAATTTGTGGTAATTTATTTGTTTTTCTTTGTCATCAAAGATGATAACTTTAAAATGAAACAAATTTTGTGTACTATATATTTTTATTCTCTTCCAATATCCAATTTTAACAATTTAGTAAAGAAATCGACAGTAAAAATGTACATATTTAGAATTTAAAAAAATTAATTTAACTTTAGAAATAATTCCAATCCGAATTATTTAACTTTTAATAAAATACCATACAGGTTGAGTTTTTTAAGTGTTACAATTTGATATATCGAAAACGATTTTAAATATTATCATGAAATTTTGGTGACGTAGTAAGTTCCTGGAGGACAAATTTTACGTTATTTTTTACATTTTTTTCTTCTCCTTTTAAGGGCTGGGGTGGGGGTAACTTTGGTATTTCAAATGCAATGATGTGTTTTTTATTTTTAAATACGCATCTACATAAACAACTAGGTCTCTCTGTGCAAAAAAACATTAAATTGCTCTTCTGGTTACAGAATTATGAGTAATTATATTGCATAAAAAATATTTACAGCTAAATTGTAAAATGCCTATGAAGTTTTTCAAAATGCCCCCCGACTTCCAAACATTTCCTTACTCTTCTATAATTTAATTTCGTACCCACTCCAACAATGTAAGTGTCACTAATAGAAAAGCAGAAATGATTCCATCTCCCATGTTATGCGGAATTGTAGGTGCAGTAGCCATTCCTTTGTTTATAAAGTAGCACAAAAAAAGTCAATTGGAGTTAAATCTGGCAAACGACCAGGCCAATTAACCCAGTCATCTCGAAAAATCCACGGGTTTTGAATTATTGAATCTAAATACGAGGTAGGTTTGAAAAGTCCGTGCAAAAATAAAAACTACTTACTTGTTTGGGGTAAACCTTTTTTATTTTTCTACATAGTCTTCTTTTAGGCTTATACACTTCGTCCAACGATGTTCCAGTTTGTTGATCCCTTCAAAATAATAGGATTTGTCCAAGTCTGCAAAATATCGATCAGTGTCTGCAATCACTTCCTCGTTTGAATAGAATCTTTGTCCCGCCAGCCATTTCTTCAAATTGGGGAACAAATAGTAGTCCGAGGGAGCCAAGTCTGGAGAATAGGAGGGATGTGAAACGAGTTGGAATCCTATTTCCATTAATTTTGCGACCACAGCTGCTGAGGTGTGTGCTGGTGCGTTGTCGTGATGGAAAAGGACTTTCTTGTGGGCCAATCGTGGGCGTTTTTCTTGAACCTCGGTTTCCAAACGGTCCAATAATGATGAATAATATGCACCTGTAATAGTTTTGCCCTTTTCCAGATAGTCGATGAGGATTATCCCCTGCGAATCCCAAAAGACAGTCGCCATAACCTTTCCGGTCGAAGGAACGTTCTTCGCCTTTTTTGGTGCAGATGTCCCCTTAGTAACCCATTGCTTAGATTGTTGTTTGGTCTCAGGAGTATAGTAATGAGTCCATGTTTCATCCGCAGTGGCAAAACGACGCATAAAGTCCTCCGGATTCTTCTGGAACAGCTGCAAACCATCCTTGCAAGACTTCGCACGATTCCGTTTTTGGTCAAGCGTGAGCAATTGTGGCACCCATCTTGCAGATAGCTTTCTTTTGTCCAAATGTTCATGTAAAATATTAAGTACTCGTTCAGTCGAAATGCCCACAGCACTAGCAATCTCACGTACCTTAACTCTTCTGTCATCCATCACCATATTATGAATTTGATCAATGATTTCTGGAGTCGTGACTTCCACAGGCCGTCCAGAACGTTCAACGTCACTTGTGCTCATATGTCCAGCCCAAAAATTTTAAAACCACTTGTAAACCGTTCTAATCAAAGGTGCAGAGTCACCACAATGTTTATGAGTTTTCTCTTTAGTCTCCTGAGGCGTTTTACCTTTCATAAAGTAATGTTTAATCACCACACGAAATTCTTTTTCGTCCATTTCTTGAAAATCACTCGACTTCTTTGATTCACACGAATGCCAAACACAAAGAAATAGGCCAATATGGCTGACACTTGGTATGCGTTCATTCAACAGATGCTACTAACTAAACATGACCTCGATACGCGCCGGTGGTGCCATCTCTCGGACTTTGCACGGACTTTTCAAACCATCCTCTTAATTACAGGCCTGTATCACACAGTGAGGTGGAGCTCCCTCTTGCTTAAACCATATGTCAGGATTTATCTATTGGTTTAGTAACTGAGGTAATTGGTTTCATAAAAAATATGTGTACATTTGTCCATTTAAATGTCCTTCAAAATAAAAACAAAATATTGCTGATCAATAAATTAATCTGCGAAATGTCAAACCCTACGTTTCAATTTTTTTTTTAATAAATATTTTAATTATCATTTACACGTCAAAATTTTCAACTGATTTTTAAAGACATTTTGGATTTCCCTAAAAACGCTTCTTAGTCCAATAAAAATTTTCTTTACTTTTAAATGTATTTAAACTATCTTTAATTATAATTCCGTAAACAGTTAAGCTGTTTTATAATATACTTCCCGTTCACAAAAAAAAAACTTCCAGGCAGGCAGTAAAAGGGAAAAAAAAATAAATGTTTTCCTCATCAGTCGGGCCCTACGATTACAAAAATTTTTGGGATTACCGTTTTAAACATATTGTTTGTCTACCCCAAATTAGTTACATTTTTTTACTTTTGTAATTGTTTTAACTTTTTTTTGTTTTTTAAAAGCCTTTTGTCTTAATTTTTATTTGCTTTTTTTTTAATACTATTTTGTTTCTTACTTAGTGACTTGTGTAAATACTATTGTGAAAAGCCAAAATTATTATTTTTAAACTTAGACCTTGTTTTTTACGTATTTAAAATTCCAAAATTACTTCCACCCATCATAATGCGAAGAAGGAAAAAATGTCAAAAATAACGTAAAATATGTCCTCCCCTGTACTTAATAATTAATTATCATATCGGCAACACTGTTATGTGCAATCTTTCGTAAGATAATCTTTTTGGCAAAATGGTCGCAAATTTTCCGACAACTTTCCCTGTTTAGTAATCTTAAAGAATATTTCGAAAAGGGTGTGTAAACAATTATTTTTTTAAATATTTAATCTCCCTGAAATAATATTATAGGTTTTTGGATATACGCCCACCCAAATCACAATGTCGTTTTTCCATGTTGGATTCGTAGCAGTCTTAAACAATTTTAAGAACAGTATAATGAAAGGAGGAAAAGGAAAAAACGGGTCCACAGTTGCTGTAAGATTACTGTACTAATCAATTAATTTTGATTTTATTTGCTTTAATGCATTAGTATAATAGACATAGAAGGATGTATTGGAGAAGGGTGTTTTCTTAGGTATATTAAAAATTTAATGACGGTTTTGGCACAAAATACAAAATTTAATATCAGGTAATGCTCTAAATTTTTTTTCATAATTTGTGTGACAAATATAATGTAGGTATAAACCCAAATATTTAAGGGAGAGTATCGGGTTTTGAAAAAATTGTATACCAATTTAAAAGGGGGTTCATCATTAATTTTTAAATTTTTACTTATTTGGCCCTTTTAAAAGGAATTTTTTAAAATTAAAAAAGTTTTTGTAATGATTTAATTACATGAGCACTTTCTTAAAAATTTTGCAGTGTTATTTTATTAAAGGGCCTAATTTGACCTAATTTTAAATTTATTGGATGGGGGGGAAAGTTTGTGGGTCAAAAAAAGGTATTTTTAAGAATATTAATTTTCAATATTTTATGTAACTGAGATTTATTTTAAAAATAATATTATAGTACATTCATTTAAAGATATTAAAAAAACAAAAATATGCTGAAATAACATTTCTGCAGCCACAATGAACCTCGAATGTTTTTTTTCATAAACGTCATTCTAATCTGATGATTTAAAATCAAAAATTCAATATTGTTTAAATTTTGAGATTTCCCAAAACTTTTGAAGCCATAAATTTATTTTATCATTTTTAAATTGTTTTAATCATTGTAAAGTTGAAATGTCGATTTATAATAAACCTTCTTAATAAAAAATTTTTCCAACAGTAAAAAAAATTATTAATGTTATTTTATCATCAGGGTTTTTCGTTTAAAAAGGGAATTTTTTGGATTACCTAAATTTTTTTTACCCGAGCATTTTTTACGTAAAATTTTTCGTTTTTTGTCTTTAAACCTTTTGTTTTAATTTTTAAGGTACTTTTTTAAACGTTTATTTTTTTTAAAACTTTTTTAACACCATAAATTTTTTTTTATTTCCCTTTTTTTTTTTAAAATAAAATTATTCCCCAATAAGGGAAAGAAGAAAAATGTCAAAAATAAAAATATGCCCTCTTAAAAAAATCACGGAAATCTTTTTTGGGGAATCGGGTAAGTTATTTAATTTTTAAATTTCCAAATTTCCCCCAATTTCCCATTGAGATCTTAAAAATTTTTGAATTTTTTTTTTTAAAAACTCCAAAAATTTAATTTTTTAAAAAAAATATTTTTTTCCAGGGAAGAAAACAATTTTGAAAGGAAAAGAAAAGGAAACTATTGTGAAAATTTTAAAAATTAATTTTGGGTTTTTTTTTATTTTTAATTAAAAATTTTTGCAGAAGGATTATTGGAGAAGGGGTGCTGGGATTTTAAAAATTTAATGGTTTTACAAATCAAAATAATTTCCAGGAATGCCTTAAATTTTTTTCTTGGTAAAAAATTTTAGGTATTAGCAATTTATTTTGAAGTTACCGGGTTTTCAAAAAATGTATGACCAAATTTCAAAAGGTGATTCATCTTAATAAATATTTTTAAAAAACTTAAAAATTTTGGGCCAAATTAAAAAAAATCTTTTTTTTAATGATTTTAAAAATGTCCGTTTTTGAAATTTGTATGTTTTCTAAATAAGGGTAATTTGACCAATTAAATTAAAATTATTAAGGGGGGGGGGGTAAAGTTTTTTTGGTAAAAAAGGCCTATTTTTAAGAATTTTTTTCAGCATATTGTTATTATAGATTTATTTTAAAAATTAGTATATTATAGTACAACATTTAAAAATTTAAAAAAAAATTTGCAAAAATATAAAGAAATAACGGATTTCCTGCAGTTCTCCGCTGATGCCTCGAATTTTTTTTTTGCGGTGACCGTCATTGCTCAATACTGGATTATTTAAAATCAAAAAAACAAATTGTTTTAATTAGTTTCTCTTTTAATTGAAGCCAAGTTTTTTTATTTTATCATTTTTTAAATTTTTTGCATCATTTTAAAGTTGAAATGTCGATTTTTTACAATAAAATCGACCTATTTGTTATTGTAAAATTAATACTAATTGAAAAATTTTTAAAAAATCCATTTAAAGTTTTTAGTCAGCAACTAATTCCACGGCATTAAAACTACATAAATCCGTCAATTTTGCTTCAATTGACCTCAAAATTTAATACAATATTCTTGAGATGTAATTAAAAAAAAAACTAAAAAAAAAGTTTACCTCTTCCCCCCCCCTTAAGTTCAGTTTTAAATATTTTTTAGTCAGGAATCACTTTCAAAATTTGGCAGTGCATTTTGAAACCCCTTATAATTCGTAAAACAATTTTTGTTACGGTATTTTTTAAGTCTTTAGAAAATTACAGTGTTTTTAAAACTAATTTTTGTTAGCCAATATTCCTTTAACGAAGAATTTATTTGAGGGGGGCATATAATTCATGAAACAATTCAAATTTTCTTTTACGCTATTTCTTTAAAATCCTCCATGAAATTCGTGTTTTTTTTTCAGAATTGGTGTTGTTGAATATAATGTATATCGTGACTTTAATTAAAGAGGGTATATAATTCGTGAAAACAATTGAATTATTGTTTATGGAATTTTTTTTAAAAAATCTTTAAGGAGAGTGTTTTTGTAACTTAATTTTTGTGGCCAAATATAAGGGTTAAAAAAATTAATTCGTGAAAAAAATAATTATATTTTCTGTACAGGGTCTTTGATTATATTTAGGGGCTTCTGAGGTCTTTATTTTTGAAGACAGAAAAAAATGTTGTATATAAAAATTGTAGGATTTTTTCCATATTATCTTTTGAAATTATCAGTAAAAAAATATCGCAATAAAAAAATGGAAAAATATAGGCAAGTTCAACTTTTTTAAATGAAACACCCTGTATATTATGCGCTACAACGAAATATTTTTTTTCTGATTTCAAATATATATACATTGATGATAATTTGGATAAACCATTTTTGAGATATTTTAGCTTAAATTATTAATCAATTACAAAAAGGTTTCATATTAATATCAAGAAAGCCATGGAAACAATAAAATTGTTATGTTGCTGAATTTGGTGAGGGTTTTCTCTGGACCAATTATGTTTATTTTTGTGATTAAACATTCCTGCTAAAGTGAAAGACTCGTCGGTGAATAAAATTTTATTTAAAAACTTCGGATCCTGCTGCATAAACTTAGCTATTTCCAAGGCATACTTAGGTCGGTCCTGCATGTTTTGTTCAGGAAGATTCTGAACGGACATGAATTTATAAGGATAAAGTTTATAAAATTTTAAGGTTAAATAAATTTTATAATCTGTTTTATTAAGTTCAGATGCCCCATAAAATTATTAAAAGTAGTTAGTGCTAGTCCAATAGAAAAAGTATAATAATTATCCTGAAAAAACGAGGATATCCAAAACTTTGTTTTCATTTCGTGCTGCAGTCCTTTTCTCCATTTTAAAGCTTTTTCGTTCAACAAACTTTCTTACTATGTATTTAATAGTATCTATAGATGGTACCCGTTGTTAAGGATATAATAAGTAATATTCCCTTTGCACTGTCGTCATATTATTATTGTTACCATAAAAAAGACGCATAATATCGATTTTTGTTCTTCTGAATAGCCCATCGACAAAAAAGCAATACAAACTACTTTTAAGTTAAAATGATAAATTTCAACTTTGTACAATATCAATACGTCAAATTTATTAAAACAATTTAATTGTTTTCATAGCTTTCTTGATACTAATATGATTTTTTCAATTTATTTATATTTTAAGCTTAAATATATCAAAAATGGTTCATCCAAATATCATCAATGTATATATATATTTGAAATCAGAAAAAAAAGATCTTTTATTGCAGCGCATAATATACAGGGTGTTCCATTTAAAAAAGTTGAATCCTATATTTTTCAATTTTTTTATTGCGATATTTTTTTACTGATAATTTCAAAAGATAATATGGAAAAAAACCTACCATTTTTATTTAAAACATTTTTTTCTGTCTTCAAAAATAAAGGCTTCAGAAGCCACGTAAATATAATCAAACACTAAAAACTTCAGGGAGTTAGAGTGATTTTTTGTAGTTATATATTATGTATAAGCGAATTTATTTAAGAAAGGTATAAAATTCATGAACACATTTTTTTTCACAAATATAATGTATATTGAGAATTAATTAAACGAGATATACTTGTAATTTGTAAAAAAAAATCCACGAATTTTAACGGTATTTCTTTGAAAGCCTGTAGGACATTACAGTGTTTTTTTTTAATAGTTTTATAACACATATGATGTACGTTGCAAATTCATGTGGGGACGTATAATTCGTGACATTAATTTGTTTTGGTATCTTTTATGGATTTTCGGTAAAATATTTAAACAAATTGCCGTGTTGCTGTTATTCCGCACAGAACAAATTTTGTGATTAAAATACATATTAATAAAATGAGGAAAATGAAGTAAATATCGTAGATTAAAATTGCAGAGTGCACACTAATTGCGTTACATAATTCTAACATAATCTATCGTAACTTTCTCTCTGATGGCTGGTCTTGTGCATTTCCTGCAAACTTATTGGTGACTGGTAATGTTTTAACTGAGTAGGAATTAAATTTAAACATACAAATCTGAAGTTAGGTAATGAATGAATTAGCGTACAATTATTAAGTTTATATTTTGTGTAATTAGCAGGTTGACAATGATTTGAGTATTGTGTTATTTTCCTTAAGTGCATCACCTGATTTTAATATTATGATCGATAAAGATCCTTTAAAAATAAGTGCAGATAATACTCTTGTTGCTATATTTCGTAGATATTAAAAAACCTCCGATGTTTTACTCGATTAATTTACATTACACCTTTAATATTTTTTTGTTTGTTTCATTTCATTACACTGATGTCGTCCGGTTTCATTTGTGTAAAATGAACAGTACAGTGTGGTCTCTAGCTGAATCAATATATAAGTTGTCGCCACCCTGTACATTTGACAAACGGCCAGGTTTCCCTTTCTCCACAGTATTTAGTCACGAAAAAACAGATGTAAGACCAGTCCAGGTTTAGCTGATAAATTATAACTTTCCCAATGAAAAGGAACATGTTTGGTCTTTATAGAGATTAGATTATTATTTTATTGCAGTAGTTTGTATAACCACAAAAGAATTAACTTTCAGATCTTACAAAACCAAATGATATAGAGTGTGTTTCAAAATAAAATAAAATAGCGTAATGCCAGGTTTTATTAAATTCTGTGACAAAAATTTATATATTTTGGTAAAAGTCTTAAATTTTTAATAAGAATATTGTGTTTTATGGTAGAAAAAATGTTTATACTAGATAGTTTTTTTTTGTTTGCGTTGAATAAAAATAATCCTCCAAAATTGAGTATAGATAGCTTTTCGAATATCTTTTCTCAGGATGTCTGGAGAGAACGTGTACTAAATTTCATGACACTCCTGACATCAATATGGGTCAATTTAAATTAACTAAAATTTTAAAATTATTAGTTCTACCCAAATTAATTAAATACGTGCAAATTGATTTTAATGTTTTATTTTGGTATATAGGCAGACACAATGACTTTTCTTAGGGGTGAAGTGATCGTCTTTAAAAGTGACGTTTTTTTACTCTTGGATTTAACCTACAATATTTTTTTTCGTAAAACGGTTATCCAACCAAAAATTATTTAAAAGATATATTTTTTTAAACATACAGGGTGATCAGTTAAGGGTAGCGAGCGGCCATATCTCATAAGATATTGGTCGTATAGATTTAGGAAAAAAAATCGTAATAAAAGTCTAAGAAAATTGCGGGAAATTTTATTTTCGAGTTTATAAACGTCGCTGGGGAGGTTACAACCAACACCAAGTAGAAAAATGGGATTTTTATAAATTTTGTCTAATGAAAGTATATTATTTATCTTTTTTTATGACCTTTTCCCAAATTTTTTGTCTAAAACTTTTGTTCTAACTATCAAAATAAAGGGTGGGGAATTCAATTGTTTTTTAAACAAGCCAATTTTCCGTTTTTGACGATTTTAGCAAACTTAGGCTCATATGGAGATAATTTGCACTACAAAACCTTATTTGGTTTTGAATTTTTTGACTTTTTCTGCGCCGCTAGATGGCGACAACCGAAATGGTAGCAAATTTTTGAGTTTTTTTCAAAAAAACAAATGGAATGGTATATTAATTTTTATATTTTAAAAGAGGATAAATTTCTATAATTTAATAAAAATAATTAATTTTTGAACCGTTGATATTGACCAAAATATAATTTTATTACATAGACACGCCACCTGTTTTTTATTAAAATAAAAATCAGTTTTTAATTAGTGCTAAAAAAAGAACCTCTTGACTTTTTTCGTTAGACAAACGGTTTTGGATTGGAAAAAATAAAATAGGTTTACATACTGTTTACAATGATAATTATAAGGTTACAGTATGTAAACCTATTTTATATTTTTAATCCAAAACCGTTTGTCTAACGAAAAAAGTCAAGAGGTTCTTTTTATTAGCAACTAATAAGCGATTTCAAAACTAATTTTTATTTTGATAAAAAACAGTGGCGCCATTTTTTAATGTAATAAAATTATATTTTTAATATCAACGGTTCAAAAAAGGGATAATAAATTATTTTCGTTAAATTATAGAGAATTTATTCTCTTTTAAAATATATAAAAATTAATATACCATTACATTTGTTTTTTTTTTTGAAAAAAATCAAAAAATTGCTACCATTTCAGTTAACGCCATCTACGGGACAGCAAAAGTCAAAAATTCAAAACCAAAAAAAGCGTTTTTTGCAAATTATGCTCTTTCATATGAGCCTTAGTTTGCTAAAATCGGTCAAAAAAACGGAAAATCTTGGTTTGTTAAAAACAGTATGAACTTCCCACGCTATATTTTGATAGATAAAACAAAACGTTTTAGACAAAAAATGTAGGGAAATGGTCAGTAATATGAAAGATATCACTGAATATTTCAAGACAAATTTCTATAAAAATCCCATTTTTCTCTTGTGTTTTACGCCTCTAGCGGACGTTGACAAACCGAAGAACAGCAATTTCTCTTGGCGACTTTTATTATGATTTTCTCAAATCTATGACCAATATCTTATAGATAGCGCTCGCTACCCTTAACTGTCACCCTGTACAGTTACTGGATATAAATATCTGGGTTGTCCTGTCGTTTATGATATAATTAATAGTAAAAATAATTAAAACAAGCTTTCATTTACATGTACTAAAAAGAAAAAAATACTCTTTAAATTAAATCAAACCCATCATTTTATTACATTACACAACTTATGTGATACATAAGCTTGTCACAAGATTTACGCATTGTATAAAAAAAAAACAGGTAATTTTTTCCTAGATATACTTATGGCAAAATCAGGTTACATATTGTATTCTTATTTATCTACACAAATAAATCTGGCGACAAGTTTTTAAACATATAATTTGTGTAATGTAATAAATTAATGGGTTTGATTTAATTTAAAGATTTTTTTTCTTTTAAGTACATGTAAATAAAATCTTGTTTTAAAGAAAGCATTTAAATCAGTTAGTACATTTTTCAGAACTTAAGGAACTATCAATATGTATAAAACTGACGTTCTCTATAGGCCAAATAGAGCTCTTTTCAAATACATATAATTAAAGTTGACTTAAATCGGTCTATTTTGACGTCAGGGGTCTGTCATAAAATTTTGTACGCATATTTTCCAAACACATTTTTAATTATTCTACGTTTCTTAGAAACTTCGTAAAATCGATCAACATCATCATCACCATTATACATTCATTTTTTAAATTTTTGGCGATTTTTTTAAATAAATGTTCAAAAAGTAGATAGTCTAGTCGAGTTTTCCCCCGAACTAAAAACATTACAAATGTTAACTAGGCCACCCTGAAAATTGTATTCTTAACACAGGGTGTCGTGATAAAGTCGTCCTTCAGCAATATCTCGAAAACCCTCATCGCATAGCTTTTGGAAAAAATATTTACGATAAAACCAGCCTCGAGAAAATGCTAGAAATTATTTTCAAGTTTCTAATTTCATCACTAGAGGGCGTAAAACGAAAAACAAAATTAAAAATACGGATTATTTAAAAAAATTTGCCGTAAAGTTAAATAACTTTTTTTCGGCTTAACGGATTTTGATAAATTAGATCTTGTTGGAATTAAAAAGAGCATAAGAAAAGTTAAAAAAAAAACTGGTAAAAACCTAATTAATTCTCGACTTATTGCCGCAACACTGCATTACTCGCACTCCTTCAAATTTTAAGTTGTCAGACAAACAACTCGGTGTTTTTATCGAGAATGCCATGACAACAAAAACCATTTGTTTTTCTACGAATATTAAATAATATCAATAATGTTCTTATTATTTGTTTATCATCAATATATTAACAGTATTCATAATTACACCGCTCGTGGATAATAATAGCTGATTTATGATCATCTACGGGCTCTGGCTAACTGTCTTTTCATTGTGCTGGAATAGGATGCAAATTTTCCACCTTCTTTTAAACGTCTAAACACATTTTTACTACAATGCCGCCTTTCGGAATGTCTTATGGCATATTGTCTTAAAGCAATAGAGGCGTTTTGAATATTTTCAAAATAAACGGCGAGCATATCGTATGCCTCGGTGGTAGAATAAGACATAATTTAAAATTAAAGTGTGTTCAACAATATAGTGCCTATAATAAAAGGGGTAATTGTCTCGAAAGTCCCTTTTTTGACCAAATTTGATACGGGGGTTTTTTGGGGCGCTGATTACGAATCTGCAAAAAAAATTTCGGCAACGTTTCGTTTTCGAGATATTCATCATCAAAGTTGAAAAACCAAACTAACCTTATTTCACTATTTCTCCTTCTTTTGACAGAATTCTTGATTTTAACACCAAATTGGTACACAATATTTCACAAACACCTTTTAAAAACTTGTTTTTATATTAATTTTACATTTTTTTCCCATTTAATTGAAACCACACTTTAACACGCCGCAACGTGTAGGCAACCATGTATACACTAGCTTTTTGTAAACAAATGTGGTTGCTGCCTTTGAACTTGAAAGTTCGCAATTTAATGGAAAAAAGGTGTAAAATAAATAAAAATACAAGGTTTTAAAAGGTGTTTATAAAATATTATGTGCCACTTTAGTGTAACAATCAAGAATCCTGTACAAAAAGAAGGGGGAATATAGTAAAAATTAGGTTAGTTTGATTTTTAACTTTAATGATGAATATCTCGTAAACGAAACGTTTCCGAAAAAAAATTTTTCAGCGCCCCAAAAAACCCCCGTATACCAAATTTGGTCAAAATCGGAGAGGAGACAACTTTCGAGACAATTACCTAAAAGGGGACTAATGGTAATAAACCACTTTATTGCGATCGTCTGTCACGGTTTATTGTTTATGGTCAAAATTTGCATACAGGATCGGTTCTTGTATTTGGATAAGTATTTTCGGCCGAAAGGAGCAGGTAAAATAAAAGGTAAAATAATATAAATAGGCACTATATTGTTGAACACACTTTACCTAATAACGATTTCCAACACTATTACATAATAATAACGATGGACTGCGATAAACAAGAACTTAATTTAAAATTATCAGGTTTGACAAACAATGCACGTGTCATTTTTGACGTCTCTGTTTTCTGTGATTGTTGACGTTAATTAAGATATCAAAATGCGGTTTGCACCAGTTCCTTTATTGTTTTATGCTCTTTTTATTGGGATTATAATAATAATACCATTGTATTTAAATTTTACGAAAAAATTGACAAAATTTACAACTTTAACACAAATCAATCTCTAGAGATAAAACAAAAAAAAATAATTAATTATAAAAATATTTTATTTTAAGCCCTGATAAAAGCTCTTTCTAACAAAACCTAGTTTATCAAAATCGGTTAAGCCGAAAAAAAGTTATTTAATTTTTTTCAAATGTACATGCGCTTCTCCCCCTCCCTATATTTGAAAGGTAAGGGAAAAAGGCTTAAAAGAAAAAAGTTTCCTAATTTTACATAGTTTGTAAGAAAACTATCAACGACATAAGTTAATATGGCATATTTTTAAATAATCCGTGTTTTTTAATTTTGTTCCAAGTTTTACGCTCTTTAGCGGTGAAGGGTCATTCCATCGGAAATCATCCAAGGGTGGTTGCTTGACCATTTTTACTATTTTTTATTTTTTAATATGTTCATCCTACATACCAACTAATAACAAAATGGTGTTTGAAAAAAATTTTATATGCCTTCGTTTACCTTCAGAAGCTACGTTTCCAAGATGGCGGTGACTCAATTTCATCAAAATCGTCATTTGCGGAAAGTCTTATATCTCTTGAACCATATGAGATAGACCAATAAAATAAAATCCCTGTTGTACATCTTTAAATGAACTATGACTCATATCAAATAATTGGGAAGGTACGTTTTAGAAGTGGGTAAAATAAATCTAAAAATTGTAAAAAAAAGTGAAAATCGTCATTTTTAATTTTTTTTTAAGTATGAAGGGGATGTTTCTGAGAGTTCAATTTTTTTATTTTTGTTTCTACATGTCTGAAGTGTTTGTATACACAGTATTAAACTTCAGAAGACTACCCTCTCCAATATATTAAATTTTGACATTTCCGAAAAATTCCAAGTTTGGAGGTTAATATCTCAGATGGTAGACCTCCATAAAATCTAAAACTTTCAAAAATTAAAGTCTCTTTTGATACCTTTTGAATAAAACAATTTATTTTTTTAGACTTTTTTAATGTAAAGTGTATAAATTTGCACGTTTCTTAACAGTTGTTAGAAGTGAAAAAACTGTATCATGTACTACATTTTAACTTAAGAGCTACTTCAAACATAATTTTAATCAAATCAAATCATTTATTCATGTTACTACACATACAGTGCTTACACACGTCAGTCTTTTTTCTATGTTAACATGTACTTTTATACATATATAAAAACTCAATGTAATTATGATACATAATCTAACATCACAATACATCTAAAAATAGATTACCTAAATTTCAGTACACTAAAGTTTAAAATGTTAAGAATAATAAAATATGATTACAAATATTAAAATGGAATTAACAATATTAAAATAGGATTAGAAATAGGATTAAAAGGGCAGTATTGAATTAATTACTTTTTCCTTTATTTTTAAAATTATGAGTCTTCAATTGTGAGATATCACAGTACTTTTAAACTATATCAGTCATCAATGATATCCCCCACATGATAATATTCATTCATTCATTTCATACTGTATCACAGTCATCAATGAACTCCCCCACACCATAATATGCACACTGCACAAGCCATTTTTTTACATAAGATTTAAAATCTTTAGGAGATAACTCTAGTATTGTGTTATGTACTTTGTTAAGAAAAACCATGTTATAATAGTTACTGCCTATTTTACTGGAATTTAATCGGTAATAATTAGGGCGAAATTTTGTATTTGTACGAGTTTTATGTGTATGTATCTCATTTGCTCTAGTGAAAGTGTGTTTTTTTTTGATGTGCGTTAATAAGGCAAAGTAATATATAAAGACTTGGCAGAGTAAGAATGCCCAGTTCTCTGTCCTTATGCCTTACCTCGTCCCTATATCCGAGCCCGCAGATTATACGTATGACCTTTCTTTGCAGTCCAAATATTCTATTGGCTGCAGCCGTGTGACCCCAGGCTATCAGACCATAGGACAGCAGAGAGCCGATAAGGGCATGATAAGCCGTTTTAAGGTCGTTTGTATCTAATATCATAGCTAAGTTTCTTATCAGGAAGATGTTAGAGGCCATTTTTTTGGCTAGATGATCCACGTGCATATTAAAGTTCAGTTTTGGGTCTAGATGAATGCCCAAGAATTTAGCGCTATCATTTAAATCATCTGCCAACAGATCTTTGTGAGTGAAAACCAACCTAATTGTTTTAGTATCATTCAGACATACTTTGTGTTCTGTAAACCAATTTTTAGCCTCAGTCAGTCTATTGTTCATAGATCCGCATAGATCTTTTTCTGTGTCTTTTGTTGTTAGTATAGTAGCATCGTCTGCAAACAAAGTCAAGCTTCCATCCTGCAGACTTTCATGCATATCGTTAATATATATTAAGAATAGAGTTGGCCCAAGAACAGAACCCTGCGGTACCCCTGTTTTTATTGGGAGTATTTGTGAAAGATTATTGTTGCAGGAAGTGTATTGAAACCTATTGCTCAGATAAGAAGAAATTAAATTTTGGCTATTTCTATTGAAATTATAGATTAAGAAAATATTGATTAATATTTACATAAATAAGCCTCAAAAAATATGTTTAACTTTTTTTACACCTTGGGTACAAACAAAAAATTCAACTTTTAAAAGGTATTTATATACCAGGTAATAATTTTCCAATATTTTTTTATAATTATTATTTTACAGCACTGTTTAAATTGCTAATAATTAATTTGGTGCCAAAATTCATTTTAGATAGATCTTATCATGCATTACTCTTTTTTGGAAATTTGCTGAGACTCATGTCATAGCCTGTTCATGACATGCAGCAACATGAAAGCTTCAGATAGAAACAAGCATTACTTTGTCCAGCTCAGTTTATTGTGAACTTTGTTTGATAATGATATTTTATTTTTTAAAAGTAATTTTGTGAGTTATTCAGAGGCTTTAATTGAAAATTATATTTATTGTTTAGTAATTTTGTGTGATTTGGTGGTATGTTTTTTTAATTTAAAATTTTAATTAAAGCCTCTGAATAACT
This sequence comes from Listronotus oregonensis, assembly GCA_019359885.1. Classification (NCBI taxonomy): domain Eukaryota; kingdom Metazoa; phylum Arthropoda; class Insecta; order Coleoptera; family Curculionidae; genus Listronotus; species Listronotus oregonensis. Next base: position 1,521 of record JAHBCN010005661.1, on the reverse strand, counting down.
CACAAAATTACTTTCAAAAAATAAAATATCATTATCTTGAAACACCCTTTCAATCACAGTTCACAAAAACGAGCTGGGCAAAGTAATGCTTGTTTCTATCTGAAGCTTTCTTGTTGCTGCATGTCATGAACAGGTATGACATGAGTCTTAGCAAATTTCCAAAAAAAAAATAATGCATGATAACATCTACTAAAATGTGTTTTTGTACCTAAAATAGTATATTACATGCGAGAGTAAAAAGCCCATTACACACGTTTTGAAAATTACGGTACGAGCGTGAATACGTAATTGAAAGAGGTAATGGGCTTACCACTCGAGTTGTTACATCTTTTTCTACGACTTTATGTTTAATTTTTTTATAAATAAAGCAGAAGATTATGTAAACTTTAAGTAACAATACAAATAATAATACAAACATTTGCGTTGTCAAGGCGATGCTATTTGTTTCATAGCAGCTTTACGTAAAATCTATTGAAAGTTTTCAAGATTTTGGGGCTCGCGGTAATGCGATTGTGAACTGTTACGTAATATATATATATATATATTAATATATATATATATATATATATATATATATATATATATATATATATATATATATATATATATATATATATATATATATATATATATAATTGTAACGCCCTTACGCACAGTTTGGTTCTTTCAGTATAGTGTTTGTAATTAGAGATTTACTGATAAAGTAGACGGTGTGTAATTTGGTTCTTACTAATATAGGTAGAAAAAAAGTTAAACATGTTTTTTTAAGCTTATTTATGTAAATATTAATCAATATTTTCTAAAATTATGTTTGAAGTAGATCTTAAGTTAAAATGTAGTACATAATACAGTTTTTTCACTTCTAACAACTGTTAAGAAACGTGCAATATAACAGCTTTTTTGCGATTTTTGAAAATTTATACACTATACATTAAAAAAGTCCAAACAAAATAAATTGTTTTATTCAAAAGGTATCAAAAGAGATTTTAATTTTTGAAAGTTTCAGAATTTTCGGAAATTTCAAAATTTCATATATTGGAGAGGGTAGTCTTCTGAAGTTTAATATTTTGTATACAAACACTCATGACATGTAGAAACAAAATAAAAAAATTGAACTCTCAGAAGCAGCCCCTTCATACTTAAAAAAAAAATAAAATGACGATTTTCACTTTTTTTTACAATTTTTTAGATTTATTTTACCTACTTCCTAAAACGTACCTTCCCAATTATTTGATATAGAGTGATAGTTGATTTTAAGATGTACAACGGGGATTTTATTTTATTGGTCTATCTCATATGGTTCAAGAGATATAAGACTTTCCGCAAATGACGATTTTGATGAAATTGAGTCACCGCCATCTTGGAAACGTAGCTGCTGAAGGTAAACGAAAGCATATAAAAATTTTTCAAACACCATTTTGTTATTAGTTGGTTGTAGGATCAACATATTAAAAATAAAAATATTAAAAATGGTCAAGCAACCATTTAATTTCTTTCTGGGTGATTTCTGATGGAATGACC
>JAHBCN010005660.1:0-53807 GCA_019359885.1 Listronotus oregonensis | reverse complement strand
AAAATATCAAAATAAAAACCGTAAATACCAAAAAAGTTGAATTATTTATTGCATTTTTATTTGGTATATTCTATATCATTTTAAGCTCGAAATTGTAATGTTTTTTTATCGATGCCCGGTTTCCAAATTTTAAAATAAAAACTTTTTTTTGAGGGACCCACCCCAAGCAGCCAGTTCCAACGGAAAAACAATTTGGCAACGCGGTCAGGCGCCCGGTCGCGTGTTGGTTCGATGGAAGCAGGCTCAAAAAGTCTGCTTCCATGGGAAAAATTCAAAATTTTAACACTGGATGGTTTTTCTATAGTGGAACTATAATATTCTTTGGCTTAAAATTTTAAAAAGCATAGAAGACCCAAGAAAGGGTTGCCGTTGGGAAATAACACCCTGAAAAAATATATCTCCTTTACCTTTTTTATTAAAAATGTATATAAACTATTTTTATAGAGCAAACCCAAAAGGCATTTTTTTTGGGCCTAAAAATTTTTTTTCGAAATTTTTTTAAGTTTTTAAGATATTTGTTTTTTTTTTTAAATTTAAATGTTAATATCTCAAAAACAAAAGGGCTAAAAAAAATGTATAAAAAAAAAACTAACGTAGTTTTATTAGACCATTAATTTTGACTATATACCTTTTTTTCTTAAGAAGTTTTCGAGTTATTTTAAAAAACGTTTTTTCACAAGTTTTTTGTTAAGGTAGGCAATTTGAACTCGCTGAGCTGGGGGGCGAAAAGTGGGCTTTGAATTGCCTTTAGTTCATAGTAATAAAAAAAATTTTTTCAGGGGTTTCCCCTTATAGACTTTTTTTTTTTTGGGGTTTTGGACTATAAGGTATACGAAAATTTAAAGATAGAGTAAAAGGGAAAAAGTTTTGACTTCAAAGACCCCTTTTTAAGATGGGGATATTTTTTAAAAAAGTAATATAAACGTAGTAGACTTAATTCAAACCTACTTTTATCATAACAAATGCATAATTTACCAGTGTGTATTTATTCATACAATTTATAAAATTAAAAAATCAAATTTTGTACCGCTTTCAATGCAAATTAAAAATAACAAATTTGGAAGGTTTGCAAATTTTACCCATGCCTGAGCTGATTAAATATTATAACAAAATAACAAGGCCCCTTTTAAGAATAAATTAAGGATTTTATAATTAATTTGGTTATAAATCCGCAAATTATTATCTGTGGTTAAATTAACCCCCAGGCTTATCATTCGTATAGTTAATAAGAATTATATTCCACAGTGATAATGATTTTCAATAAGTCCATTACTCAAATTTTGATTTTAAAAAATTTTGGATCCCGTACGTCGGAATGTATTTTGGTTTTTTTAAGAACATTTTTTTTTTTTAATTAAGGCAGGTGCATTTTTGATCAAATTGATTAAAATTAAATCTGGTACCGACTTTTTTCCACAATTTTCTCCTATCAAAATGTTCTTGTTGAATATTCGTCACAAATCTTAATTTAACGGGACCGCTTCGGTCCTTGTCCGGTGGTATAGCGACTATACAGGGTCCTGTAGCAGTGCGTCAATCATCCATAGCTCTTCCTCAGTAAGAGCCTGGGAAAATTAATGTGTTATGCAGGAAAATGTTTTTATAATTCTCTTAACTAAACCCCTTTATTTTCCAACTTCTTCTCCCACACGCCTGAGTAATTTTTGGATTTTCTATAACTGTCAAAGAAACTGCTAATTTATTTTCCTTATTTGTGAACGTTTTAATCCTTTTTTTATTTTTGTAATCTACGCTCCGCTCAAGCAATCATGCTAATGCTAATTGGTTCTGGATGGCGACTTACGGGAAACTAGGATGCATACATTTTACCTGCTAGAAAACAATTTTTATCACTATTCCTCAATAAAAAAATTCATGTCAATGAGCTCTTGTTATGCAAAATTATTTTTTTTAAATAAAATATTATTTGCTAAAGTATATTTCGTAAGCGTAATGTCAAATTTTAAAAAAAAAATTATTAATGGAATAGGAATATTTGTAATTTTTAATAATTATCTTAATAATGGCCCAGAATTTTAATACACTTGTAATAGGGTAAACAGTTTGTGTTTAAATTCTGATAGATAGTGGAATAATATACAGGGTGATTTACTTAACAATCTTAGAAAAACTAGTTTGAAAATTGTAATTTTTGAACCAAATTTTGGATACCTTTTATAACATAAGAAAAAACTATTTAAGGTCAAGGTATTAGTAGACTTCTTGTTTTCAATTTTAGACTATAAAGTTCAAAAGAATCAAGACCCAAAATTTTTTTGGGAGGAGATGGATTTTTATTGTTTTTAAATTATTGCTCGTAAACTACTAAAGCAAATAAAATAAAATTTTCAGAATTAAATAAACACAAATAAGAACTAAAATATGCAGGGTGGTGCATTTTGATTGCATTTACGGGGTATTGATAAAACTGTAAGATATAGAGCGATTCTGTACATTCTTGCGACATATTTTTAAAATAAGTTTAAATGTGTTAAAATTTTAAGGCTTACTTGATTCCTTTTGGAGATACAAGACTTTTTGAATTGTTGTCGATTTTACAAGGGTATATTGGGTATTATTAGAGATACAAAAAAACTTTAAATGGCAATATTTTCTAGATTTTTACGTAGAATGGAATTATTACACCCACGTTTTTTTTTTAATGAAACACCCTATATATTATTTTACCAGTCGACTAAAATTTAAATTATCTTTTCAACTTTATATATGCCAGGCGCATACTATTTACTATTTTTGCAGTTTTTTTTTCTTTTTTCAATTTTTTTTAATGAAAATAGAAAAAAATGGATGTAAACCTCAGTTCAATCTTAAATTTTTTTTGCACAGTTTACCGACACTCTAATAATACCGGCAACTTAAAGTTCTCAGAAAGATGTTTTTTAAAAAAATTAAAAAAGTCAATATGTTTAAGTGTTCATTACATAACCGTCTCAAGTATGTACACACAGAATTGCTTGAAATCTCTTCGGGTTTTCTCAATACTCCGTAAATACAACCGAAATGCGCCAGCCTGTACAGTATAAGTCTGCGTTAGAACAAAATTCTTAACTTAATTGGTATAGGAGCTAAAGGGCTAAACGCAATAAAAATTAAAATTTATACAATTTAGATTTAAAACTGTAAGAAATTTTGAGATCATTTTGGTAGAATTTATGACACAATGTAATATGACATGACATAATAATCTGTTATGAGTGGTATGTTTATTACTTTTAAAAAGAAAAGTGGTGTGCTAACAGATTTTAATTTTCCTGAAGTTACTTTTGTATAAAATAAAGGTAAATGTATTATTAAAATTAACTATATTGAGCCCACAGAATTTAATAATGTATATGCACTTTTCTTTATTTTACGTTTCTTTGAACAAGTTTTTTTTGTTAAAATACTAAAAGCATTCCAAGTTATTTTGTAATTATTATCAAATGCGTGTAAAATATTTTTGATTTGTGGAATTCTGTGTGATTGCTCAATGCTCTTTTATGCGTTTGGCTAATGGCCTGGAAGTTTCGCCTATATAAAATTTAATACATTTACACGATATCTGATAAATAATAGTCTTTTTATTTTCATTTATATTATATGGTTTTGTTTTTATTACTTTAGATCAAATAGCGTTTTGTATTTTAAAGATGGTAAAAATGTTAAATTAGTTACCTATTCGTGAAATTTTCAGGAACGTATGGTAAAAGTTTACCATATATTTTTATGCTTATTTTAATACCTTTTTTTTATTTTTTGTATAGCTTCTTCCCATTCTTGTTCTTGTGGTTTAAACGCCGCTGGAACTTCGCCGTCCCGGTAGCTCAGGAGGTGGGGGAGGTGGACACCATGGAAAAATTATTGAAATCTACGTAAGTAGTTTGAAATCTTCTGTCTTTTGGTAAAAATATTTTTTTAGGGACACATACAAATAACAACCTAAAAAACACCAATTTGTGAACAACACAAAAGTATAGCCAACAAATTTCTTGTTGCTGTATGGTTTTACACATATGAGAGTTATTTAGAAGATTATTGTCATATTATTGTGTCGAATATTTAAACAATGAATATTTCGTATTTTACGCAATGAAAATAATGGACATATACTATTCTATAAAAGTTAAATTATAGTGACTTTTTTGAGTTGGTTACTTGGTAAATTTGCTACATATTTATCAGCACTTTAAAGTACGCAGGTCTCAGCGTATTTGTTTAATGGTGTAATTTGATTGGTTACATTCTTTTTGGTAGGGCAGGATCGACTTTTTGTTGGTTTATTTTTTTTTACGAGATAAACCCTCTTTCTGTTACAAGATTCGGCAGTGGTCTTAGAGCGACGCGGACCCCTTCAGCCTGGTACAGAAGGGTGCACCTTTTGTGACTTCCTTAAAGCTTTCTGGCAAAATTCAATATTCGAGCTAGTGTAAAACTTAGTGGAAATTTAATTGTTTAATTCTTGGTGTTTACGGCCTTCAGCCAAAATAAGTGTTTAGTTTTTTGTTTGTTTTTATTAAGAATAGTGATTTGTTTAGTTTTTATAATATTTTTTTGTGTGTTTTTTTTTCTGTTATTTAGTTTTAATTTCCACATCGGCTAGTCGTAAGCCAAGTTAAACTTTGGTTCAAGAACCTTTAAAAAATTATCTTAGTAAAAGTAATCATACATTTTGTTTTTATTCTGTTTGTTAAAAACTTGGAAAAGAACACTGTCTAACTCACACTTTTGTAAATTCAGTTTTGTATTTTTAAAATTAAAGAAAAGGAACCTTTTAAAGACTCAAATGTAATTTCAAAAAGTTTTAATGGAGTAGCAGATCTGGGAGAAAAACTTACCAAAATTGTCGAACAACATTCTTTTATTCACTCCCAACAGGGAGAGATGCACACCCTTAGCACCACGCCACTTACCTCGGCGTCTCGGCGCCCACGGGCCTTGGCCGATTCCACCGAGGGAGTGCTAGAATCGCGGACACTTTCCTCGGCGCCCATTGGCCTCAGCCAATTCCGCCGAGGGAGTGGGAAAATTGCGGACTCCCAGCTCGACCGCGCGGGCCCGGAACAAGACTTTTCCCCGCCGACAACAGCGTCGACGCCAGCTAGCGGCTAAGAGTTTTGCATCCCTACCCTCGTGTGACAGTGCTAGAAATAAAAAATACAAATGAGGGCTGACCAGAGCACAGGTAAACATCCGCCACGACCAATAGGGACGTCAACCGCCCTTTCATCCAACCTTAATGAGAACCTAGAACTACCAGCTCCCTTCAGGACCTAGAAGACCCGGCTGCATCCCTTTGGGGTTAAAAACCCGACAGGATGTTAATTCCCCCTGTCCAGTAGGTAGGAGGAGGTTTAAATAGGGATTTTTACCCTTTCCCTGCGACCGCTCGGTCTATTGTGGCTCACACCTTTTTATATTTCTCCCAATAGGTCGGACTTCTAATGAATCCGTACCCGGATTGGGGGGGAGTTCTTCTCCTCTTACTCGTGTCGCTACTGGACCGAGCACAATGTGTTCTGATGTGTTCTGGTGTCCCTGTCTTCTGGAGAGTATGACGAGCAGAAGATTAGATCCATATGCCCTCCTCTCCCGGTCTAGTGACTGGTAGCTAAAGGTCCTTGTTACCAGGAACCAGATTTTCTTTGAGGCCGCATCTCGGCCTTATCTTATAAAACGGTCCTATCCGCTTTCTGTTTGGCCAGGGAACCCTTTTTCCTAAAGGCGGTTCTGTCCGCCTTCTGTTTGGATTCAGGAACCCTTCCAGCACCGTTTGTTTGGGTGGATTAGCCCTTTCCCGTGAAACGGGGCCGGTGAAGGGCACCTTACGAAACGGATTCACCCATTTCGGTCGGCGCACCTTTGTCTGCTTGTGATCTTGAGTGGCACCTCTCGGGTTATCCGTTTCGGTCAGCCCCTTTGCCCTTTTTTATGAAAGGGTTGCCCTTTCGTTTAAACAGGGAAGTAATAGTCCACCACGGAAAGGGGCCCGTATTAACCCAGTAAGGCTAGATATTCTGAGAGGTCGCCCTGTAACTCAGAGGCACCGTTGGGGACACCTGTTTAAGGCACAGGATGTCATTCACTCATCAGCACCGTATGCTAACACCTTGAGTTAAAGCCTTGTGTTGATCTTAGCTCCGGATCCCGTTCCATACTGTGGCAACAAGAGTTGCCGATAACCAGTAACTCTAGCGCATGTTCCAAAAGATCCTACTGGGCCCATCCACAACGACGATGTGTGAACACAGCGGTTCCGCCTGTCGGCAGTTGTTGGAACGTGGCAGTCCGCGGAATCTTTAACCAGCCCACAGGGAAGTGCAGATGGACAAAGGGGAGTCCCACGCTTCGAAAGAAACCCCATCCAACCCGATCAAAGCCTGATCAAGGGACGTAAAGTACCCTGGAACGCGCAGCAAGAAGGTAGCCACCGCCGAAAATCATCGTACACCAGGACACTAGAGTTAGAGCCCTGGAGGAGCTCCAATATGATGTAAAAGGGGTCGGGGATTCTGCGAAAGATCTGAATAATGCCGACACACCCCAATATTATACGTACTTTGAAATACCCGAACCTGTGGACCGTAATGCACTAAAAACGCTTGAACGACGGCGGATAGAGAGTGACGCGCGACAACTTTCCGCGTTTCGCGGTCAAGAGAGAGAGGGTCTAGTAACGTTATCAATGTAGAGGAAAGAAACCGTCTAAGGGAAAAAGCAAGACGCGGGGAACTGTCCTTTTCCTGTTTGGTTCATAAGGTAGCCGAAGCCTCTGAAATGAGTCACAAAGAGAATACTGACCCCAACTGCAGTAGGGATATTGACCCGTGGTATTTCATTTCGGTAATAAGTACTCTTTTTTGTTTGTGTATTTAACCAGTAAGGTGTGTTTTTTACTTGTTAATTCTGATTTTTATAACAATTTTAATAATTGAATATTCAGTTAATTTATTTTAATTCTAAACTCTTAGTTACTAAATTATTTAAATTTTTTATACATTTAAGTACTTGCTGAATATACCCGATAAAAAGCCGTGCAAGTTATTATCAGGATTTAGCATTTTTCAATAAACTGACTTTAAATTAATATAAACCCATCCCATTTTTGTTCCTTATTTTTGGGTCACCACACTGAAAAATAACAGGCCCGCATCAAAGGCTTAATTATTGTTGTAGGTTGCCATATTGGTAATTTACGATATTTTTATCTTATTAAAAATTATTGTCACTTTTCATGTTCCTTGGTCAAAGCTCTCTCTTTCTCTCTCTCTCTCTGTTTATTTATTCATGATTATTAATTTTCATAACGTTTTATTATTTAACAAAATTCGGTTTATCACTTTTTTATTGATAAAGTAGTTTTTTTGTCTTATGGTTTAAAATTATTAATTCCCCCTTTATTTAAAAATATATGTTTTTATAGCAAGTATCTTTTTAAATTATATTCTAAGAACTCAGTTAAAATACTTTAAGAAAAACCATATATTGTTTTTGACAGACTGTACCCCACTATGAATATAAATACTCAGTACATGATCCCCACCATCACGACATTCACGAACAACATGAAGAGCGTTATGGAGACAAAGTTAAGGGCGAATACTCGCTTCATGAACCTGATGGCACCATTCGTGTAGTAAAATACGAGGCTGATCATGAGAATGGGTTCAATGCTCATGTAGAAAGGAAAGGACATGCAGTTCATCCTGAACCTCATTATCATCATCATCATTAGTAAGTAATATTGGGCAACTAGCCTAATAAAAAAACTAGTAAAGCAAACCTATCAGGCGGGTGCGGTGAAATTTGAAAGAAGGGAAGCAATTTATAAAAACTTACCCATTTATATAGTATTGTCCTCTATATTTAGGATGTAGTAGTTTATTAAGGAATAAATAAAATAATCTAACCATTTTTCAAAACTTTCGCAGCTAGGATTTCCGTCGGGTGATTATTTTAGGGAAAGTATTGCTTCCCTTGCTTCCATGGACCTCATAAGACAAATTTGCTAATGCCATAAGAGGTAAATTTAATAAGGCAAAGCAAGTAGTAGATTAGAAATACTGGAAAAAAGAATAGGAGACTACGGGGAATTTACATGCATTTGCCTTGTTTAATTAAAAAGTATACAGTAATCGTTTTTTGATGATTATCTCTTTTCTTTACACATCTGTGTAAAACAGTTGGTACAGTACGGTAGATATGTGCGAGAGGGCGCCTACACTCTGAATAGAGTATGGCACAATAAGAAGAAGATCTCTTTTCTGATCAAATACTATATTAGGCATATTATAAGGGAATTTATTTTTAGCTCGGTAACGATACACACTATGGAAATGTAAAAAATATATATTTATTTTTGAGTACTAACCAAAACTAACGTTTCTATTAGGAAAATAAGAATTATAGGTAATTACAAAAACTGGTAAATCATTTTTTAAGAAAGTATCTCCGTATGGTATACAGTTGCCTATTAAAAATGTCTGGAAAATTTTGGTTCCCAAATATAATTATTCAAATAAATATTTTCAAGTATCATTTTTGCTCATAGTTATTTATTAAAACTTATTAAAAGCAGCATATTTGTTGGATTTGGTTATTACCAACAAAACATAATTGTTTTGTTTAGTCCTGTTTTATTTATTTTTATATGACTCCATACACAACCTTTTTGTTCTAAAATCTGGTTAAGTCGGCAAACTAGTAAGTTTGTATATAAAAATGCAACCTTCAAAGGCTTGTTATACAATTAAAAGTAAAAAAGTCAGTTTTAAGTCAAATTAGTTTAATGTATTTCATTTAGGTCGCTAATTTTGAAAGTGTTTAATAGCACATTACATTTGAAATTATTAAAAATATTTTTATGGAATATTCTAGATTAACAGAGCCTGTGGACTTTTGTGTTTCTGACTTTTTGAACCAAAGCAATATATTCTTTGTTTAGGTGTTTTTCTTAATCGAAAATGAACAGATTATAATTGATTAGCCAACTTTGTTTATATGTGGATTGGCTAAGAAATAATTTTAGATGGCAATTGTTGAAAATCGCGGATCCACCTATTTTTGGCCATAGAAAATCGACAAGTTTTTTTTTAAATATTTAACTTTTCGGCGAATTGAATAATATAACTAAATAAATATTTAATAATGTGATTTCCTTGGAGTAAATTTAATTTAAAAAGCTTAAAACTTCCATTTTTTTGTTTTTGCTTAAAGTTTTTATATAATTATTTTTAAAATAAAACTTACTACCGAATTTTTTTTTTTTTTTTAAATTCGTAAATTCTCCATAAAATAAAACAAATTAAAAAATTTTTTTAAATATTTTTTAGATTTTTTATAGTCAAAAATAGGTGGGGGCGCGATTCTAAACAATAACCTTTTAGATATCTAAGATATACTTATTCTAACATTCGTAATATAAAGTAGACATAAGCACATATGGCGTTATAAATATTTATATTACTTTTGCAGAAATTAAACTGAAACATAAAGTCTCTACCGACTGCTCATCTCGTACCTGGTCATTGCTTCATCCCTTCATGATATAAATGTAGTATAAGTTTCTTTTCGTTGCTTGTTGTTCATCCCCATATAGTATAAGATTGTTATTGTTATTGTTATTATTGTTATTATAGTTTTTAAAATAAAGCAATTGTGAATAAGTCATAAAAAATCAACACATTTGTTTCTTTACCCCATACACATTTTATATACCACTATCTGGCTGTTGCATCGTCAAGCGGAACATCAAATATTGGCTGTTTTAATTTTATTAAAAATGCTATTGAGGTTTTTAAAAGTGCAGTAGGAATTATAACTGTACGAGATTACTTAGCGGCATTTGGTAAGCTAGTCGAAAACAATCTTTCTAAACTCTTATATAAATTTGCAATAACTATTAAACCTGTAATATTAACCAATAACAAAAATAAAAAAAAACAGCAGCATTACCAAACCTCTTTTAAATAACAAATGTGCAGTAACTCTTTTACAAATTTGCAGTGTTCCACTTGCGAATTTTACCAAGTGCCTAAAAATACCTGAATTTTTGAAAAAAACATAAAAAATAACAAATTATTCACAGTAAATTTAAAAATGTTTATTAATATGGTTAAATATTTCTTTATTTACGGCAATAACTTTAACAATAACTACGTTTATGTCCATAAGGTCATCAGATGTAGGTTTTATCTTCTCCATAATCTTTAGTCACAAAAAGCCTTGAAGCCATAAGAAGGCCAGGGGTAATCGGCCTTTTCACTTTTTGAAGTCTCACCCAGCTAGGCTTGTAGAGAATAAACAGACGTGATATTTTCTGTTTTTTTGATTTATGTGGGTGCTTCAAAAATTGTTTTATTGAATCATGAAGATTTTTCGTTTTTTTCTAATATCTCAGCCGCATTAAAAGAATTTTTTAGTTTTGCTTACGCCAAATTAAAGGTCTTTGAAGCGCAGATGAAGCATCTTTTGTTTTATAATTTTATAATATTTTTTTTTAATAAAGCCTTTTGACCCACGTCATGGTGAAAAAAATACATATGATGTGTTTTCGGTAGATCTAGTTTCATAAATTTTTTCATAACTTTTGATATAACTGGTGATATAAGTTTTAAATAACTTTTGAATTGAACAGTAAATAAGAAAAATAATTTGAAAAGTATTTGAATATTACTAAAAAGTAAAGACAAGGGCAATTTTCTTATGGAAAATGAGTTTCGGCCAATTGTTTTCAAAATTTGCATAATGATAGTTTCCAACATGCTGATCGAACGTCTTTACGGTCACAAACCCCGAAAACTCTCCCAATCCCTCCAATATCACCCCCAAAGGTCCTTGAGGATTTTTCTTATGAAAAATGGGTTTCGACCAATTGTTTTCAAACTTTGCATAGTGATACTTCTCAACACACTGATGAAAAATCTCCATGGGCACAAAACCCCTAAAATCACCTTCAAATGTCATTGGGGATAATTTTGACTGATAGCTTGGTCAATTTGTGCCTGTGCAGACTTTTGATCAGCGTGCCAAGAACTGTCACTATGCAAAGTTTAAAAACAATTTGTCGAAACCCAATTTTCATAAGAAATATACCCAGTGACCTTTAAGGATGATTTTGGGAGGTTGGAAGGGTTTTCGGGTTTTGTGCCCATGTTAAAAACTATTATTATGCAAAGTTTAAAAACAATTGGCCGAAACCCATTTAGTCATAGAAAATTGGGTGGACCTAAAAACAAGTCTTTACTAGTCCATCTTAAATCTTTTCAATCCAAAAGTTATTTAAAACTTCTATTTAAAAAAAATAAAAATAATAATAAAATTGAAAATTTTCTCTAAAAAATGTCGAAAAATGGAGAATAAAAAATAGATTTTGAATTTTTTGACCCCCTGTCACTTCTTTAAAAATTATGAAAAAATTTATGAAGCTAGATCTACTAAAGACACATCACATATATTTTTTTTTATCATGAGGTGGGTCAAAAGGCTTTGTTAAAAAGTTTTAAATTTTTGTAAAGCCTAAAAAATTGAATTTTACGCCAAAATTTTTGAAAAAAATTGTGCTTCATCCACGCTTCGAAGACGGCGCGGCGCAAGCAAAAAAAATCTCTCAATAAAGCACTTTCTGAAGCACCCACAAAAATTAAAAAAACAGGACAAAGCACGTCTTTTTATTCTCAACAAGCCTAACTTCAGAAAAATGTATGTAACAAGAATCGAGATATGGCCTTTCTTAGAGAGATCCGGAACACTTGTTAAATAAACAAAACTTGGAAAAAAAGAAGAACATTTTTTTTTTTACTTTTTTTGTTCAACTTTGTAAGTAGGTATCGGTTTTAGAGGAAAAATCATAAATATGTAAATTTTCTTCAAACTGCAATATGCTTGTTAACAAATAGCAATAAACAGGAAAAAGTAAGAAAACGTGTTTTTTTGCACGATTTCTCTAAGAAATTTAGATTTAAATAAACATGTTACGATTTAATACTGTGCGAAATTTCGTTAAATTAGTGTAACGTTTCTTTTTGTCCGTTAAATAAATATAATGTATGAAAATCAGTCCTTACTTTAAAATCTTGCTATTTTTTAAAATTTCAAATAAACCAATGACCATTTAAGCAGGGCCGTATAAAGGCGGTGGCGAAATGGGCGCCCGCCAAGGGCGCAGCTACCTCGGGGGCGCAAAATCGGCCACGAAATATATTTTTTTTCATCAGTAGTCAGTACCGTGGTCAAATTATGATTATTTTTTATTGACAAAATTAATGAAATAAAAATATTACAACAGAACAATTTTATAACAATTTTTTTACATAAATACTTACTTAATTTAACTATTTTTAATATATTAAGATTGAAAAAATGTATCGATTATTAATAAAATATCAATGTATCCTGATACCTACAGCGAAAATGTAACTTTTTGATTTTTTTAAATTTAAGCTGCGGATAAATTGGTATTTTATAAATTGGGACAGGCAGCACTAGTTCTTTTTACTACCAATAGCTTAGAAAAAATTAAAATTTTATAACATTTCTCGAACTATCTATTATGCGATGTTACGTTGGCTAAAATTAAGACAATACGAAATAAGTAACCAATGATAAAGCATAGAGTGACGACTCACTGACAAAATTCTCGGATCAAAAAACTTTAAACCTTCAACTTTGTACTTTAATTTTCCAAAATTTCTGAGAAAAAACCCGGTTCCCCGTTTTCGTTGGAGGATATTTCATACTCACCAAATCCCCGGTGGGGCGCAAATGCTAAGCCCTGCCAAGGACGCGGCTATACCTAGATACGGCCCTGCATTTAAGATTTTTATTTAAACTAAATTTTCGCATAGTTTACATTATGTGAAAACTTTGCGATTGCAGTTCAGACAAATACATGGCGTTATATAAGGCTGGCAAACCACTTTCTTGCATGCCGAAATTTTCAGTGCGATAAAATGAGATGTCAATTTAATAGGCAAATGCTTGAGTGAAACAAAGACATACAGAAAACGTGCTGTGGTCGATTTCCCTTCTACCGGCCCAACAAGAAGAGGGGAATACCCGGGAGGGCATTTAGAAGATTCGGCGGACGGCGATCGGTACTCGGCAGTATCAGTCAGACCCCGGACGTAAAAGAAGTGATTGCCAATCGCATTTTTTGGAGGTTTCTTACGATATTTTCATTTTTATACGGTCATGTTAATCACTGTTGATTGCCCTACCGCTAAAGAATGGTTAGTTACAAACTTCCGTTGTAAGTTTGTAACTAACTTAATTTAATTGAAATTGGTTAAAACTATTTTTTGAAAAAATGACATTTACAATTGTATATTCTAAAAATTGTAACAAACAATTTATTTAAATTTTGGCAATAATTTAATGTAAATTAGAATTAAAATAGTTGCGTTTGTAAAATTTAGTAAAGTAATAATTTAAGCGGAATTTTTTCCTGAGATGTATTTCTAGAAACCGAATCAATAGGGTGATACCTTCAGTTTAACCTTTGACAGTTCATACAAAAATTTATTGTTTTGTTTTGAGAAATCAATAATTTAGTGATATTTTGGTATTTTAAAATATAACAAATTGTATTTTAAAATATGTATATTGTAGTGAATATTTTGATTTCTTCGACAACAACCTGAACTGCGTAACATTTTGTCATTTCCGTATTAATTTTCTTCCCTTCTAGTTACAGAGGTTATGTAAGCCCTGCTGCTTATTTATAAACTTGGCGTTTCGTTGGCGTTGCCGTTTCGCTGCCGCGCAAAGTCGAAGGACAACTGAAGTAAATGACAACGGTGTTTATAAACCAGGGCTTTATATTAACTTAAGTTTGGTTTACCATCTAGCAAGATTTGAGAAGAATTACTGATGATAATTTTTAAAAAATGTTTATGGTTATTCAAGTTTTTAAGTAGACCTGATACTTCTAAAAGTGAGTCACTAGGTGTGTTAGCGAGAGATGGCGGTACTACCTGTGTGTTATAAAGTTTAGGGTAGAGATTCAGAAAAGATATATTCCCATTTTGTAATATAGTTAAACCCTTCCCAAGGGCGGATCCAGCTTTGACGCCTGGGGGCTCATATAGTTGTGGTCAAGTCACAAAAAGTTATAATTTAATTTTGATAATAATAGATATAGTAGGTATTTTATTAATAAATGTAAGTACCGTATTTAAAAATACCTACCTATATTTAAATAACAAAATCTTTTTTTTTTACGTCTTCTCCCGACACACGTTATCACTTCATTTACTTCAATGGGTACGTTTTTATGGACGTGGAGAAGTACCATTCCAGTTAGACGTTAACCATTGAAGCTCTAAGCCACGATTTTATTTTTCGTAACGTAGAGAAAGATCTTTCCGCTGTCGCTACACTAACAGGTAGTGCAGTCATAATACATAATTTTTTTCTTATAATAGGATACGTCTCAATATCGCAATTTAAAATAAGGTCAGAAATCGACTGCGGTATGTCCTGACTCCGCTGCCACTTCACCATCCACAGCCGATATTCGTTTACAACGACAGAAACTGGAGTATTATCTAGTAACAATGTATAATCGGTTGCTGGTTGTTTCACAGTTTTAACGTCTTGATAACTGTATTCTCTTTTTGGCATGAAAACGCTTAGCTGAAACAAATTAAGTATTTCAGGAGACAGACGGTCCTGTAGGTCACTTATTATTTAATCCAGAAGAGGGATGTATATGGCTCTGCGGCAATACTCTTCAGCAGATTAAGCAGGTTGGTTATTGGCCATATGTATTTGTCTTGACACTATTTTGGGATATTTAATTTCTACATCTAGCTGCGCAGCTACTTCTTTAGCCTTTTCAAAAAGCTGTCGGTAGATTACGTCTCTTTAATTTTGTAAAACACTTATAGTATCATTAATAGCGACCGCAGCTTTTCTTAAATCAATTGAGTTCGACTGCAGAATTCTGCCTAAAGATACAGTAGTGGACCACCTAGGTCCTGGACCCAGCCAAGGGGAGTCATGACCCCCATGACCCCCCCTGTATCCGCCCTTGACCCTTCCCTAGTTTTATGAGACATTTACCGGTAAAAGTCACATTTCCCGAGTTGCCAACTCCATTATTACAACCGACAGCAGCCTTTTCGCACTGTTGTTATACCATAACCTTTTGTAATGACAGTCAGAAAACAAAATAAAATAGCGAATACGACAGTCAACAGAAATATGAATTATTTTTTAGATTGCAAGGCTTAAGTCAACAATTATGGAGTGTGGTTAAGGTGACTGTGGTGAATAGAATTGTTCTATTTGCTAAGATGTTTAAATAAGACCTATGTAAAAATACCAGTACCGAAGATTTTCTCTTTGGACACAAAGAGAAAATCTTCGGTACTGGCATGGACTTCCTGGTCTCAGACACTCGAAGGCCTTCATAAGCCCACCGAACCAACAATGTACCGGCAAACTACTGGAGCAATCAAGAGTACACCTTAAAACTCAAGTGGGACGGTACACAGGACACTGCAGATTAAAATACCACATGCACAAGATCGGCCTAGCGGAAGACGCCGAATGCTGCATGTGCATGGAGGGGGATGATCGGCATCGGCAGAACACCAGTGTCCAGCAATGGCATGACTAAGATTCGCAATCCTCAGCAATGACACCTTGTTGTCGGGGGAGGTGAAAGATCTCTCTCCCAACAGGATCATCAGATTTATTAGGAGTCTGGACCTGGTGGAAGAAATATAAAAAGGTGTGAGCCACAATAGACCGATCGGTCGCGGTAGAAGGGTGTTATACCCACTCACTTTAAACCTACCTACCTACCTATGTAAAAATAAAATATTCTAAAAATCGCAAAAAACAAGCACTGTTTAAAAAATCGCAGCTATGTTTAAACAAAAGCAAAAAATAGTCAACTTGGCAACAAGTGGCCCTAAATGATAACTATGCAATAATGACCAATACAATTATATTTAATATGGCGGCGATATGGCCAACCGAAACGCTTCGATACTAACAGCAATAGTTTGACACATTGCGATATTTTTGTGTTTTTTTACCTATTTTTTCATCTTACTTCCTTTAATTATTTTAATTATTATAATTAGTCAACTTTTTTTTAAATGTATTTTTTTTGGAATACATGTTATGTACAGTGTAAAATATAGATTGTTTCTACTATTTAACAACCTTTTAATACCACCAGTTAAATTTAAAAAATGTTTAAATTAAAAAAATCCTGAGTATGTCTCTACACTACCCAAGGAATCATACATTTCAATAAATTAAAGTATTTCCCTAACACCCCGTATTTAAATTATAATATACATTAATTTTGTAATAAAAGTAAACATTTTTTTGTCATGGGAAAACAAAAAAAAGATTTTTTATTATAGCTATTTATTTACAACATATATACAAAAACATATCGGGGTCTAGCATCATAAATAATAGAGAATGGACGACACTGTCGTTATGGCACACAAGAAACATTTCCAGGACATGCGGTAAGGTATATTTATTATATACAGTGGTAGGGGTCAGAAGGAAAATAAATTATCACTAAAGTACTATAAGTACCAAAATAAATCTATATGTAGCGACTATCATTGAAGTCAATCCGTAGTATGTAATTATCAACATTTTGGTAATTTAATAATTAATATTTGTAAGTAATGTAAGGGTGCACAGCGTGCTCTTTCCTTTCCACTTTCACATTGAAACCGTTTTCGTGATCAGCTTCGTATTTCACAATTCGAGTGGTACCGTCGGGTTCCTTAAAGGAATACTCTCCTGTAACTTTGTCACCTTTACGTTCTTCTTTTTGTTCCTTAACATCACCTGTTTTGGGGTCGTGTACTTCGTATCCATATTTATATTCTGGCTTAGTCTGAAAAACATATTACAAAAATAAGTTAAGCAAATGTTTTACATTTTTAAAGTTTGATAATTATAAAAAAAGCCTTATTAAATCGATTGATAATCGATTAATCAATTTTTTTCCCACCCCTAAATAAGATATAATTATATTAAGAAAAAATACGAATACTTTGGTAAATTAGTCTTCAGAAATGGCGCTTAGTAATTTTAATCTAAATTAATGAAATAAATCTGACTAAAAAAGTCATATGGTCAGTCTTCTTCTTAAAGTGCCATACTCTGTACAGAGTGTAGGGGCCCTCTCGCACATATCTGTGTTGCGTACCAACTTACACAGATATGAGGGACCACCGGCTTAACGTGCCTTCCGAAGCACATGTGAGAGGGTTTACTAGGCAGAAATACTACACAATGGTTTGTCATTGCCTTCTGTGAGGTGACGAGCTATGAAAAAGTCCGATGGACAATGCGGGAATCGAACCCGGGTCTTCACGGCTGAGAGTCTCAAAACAATAGCTTTATTAGTGGTACGCTGCCACTACACCAGCTCGCCCACCCGATGCATGGTCATAATATACATATATTTCACTCACTTATTCATTTATTTATACAGTGACTAATCACGAAAACTACTTGAGCAATGAAGATAAAATTTGCAACAAGGGTAGACTATGGGCAATTATTTAAAATAATCGATTATTCTCGATTAATCGATTAATAAAAAATAATCGATTAATCGAAAATAATCGATTAATCGATAGTCGGTTTTCGATTATTTGAAAAAATAGTAATCGGCCAATCGATTAATCGATTAATCTATTTTTTTTCCTACCCCTAGTTTAAACAGGTAAGTTCAATCTATCTTAAACGCGTCAAGGCGCAGAGTTATCGACGCAACAAGCTTCAGGTGGATAGACCGCATTCTTAAGAGTAGATCAGCATATATTTCAATTCTTAAAGAAACACTTTGGGACACAACAACATAAAAAGTGAGGTTGGCGGCAACATGCTGGACGAGAGAACCGTGCAAAAGAAGATAACAGGAGGGCTTATAAAAACAAGCGGATCTGCATAATAACAGACAGCCAGGCATCACTAGGGGCACGGGGCACGGGGCACTGGTAAACCCCAAGGTAACGTCAAAGCTGACATGGGAATGTCAAAGAAAACTGGACGTCCTGGGAGAACGCAAAAGAGTAACTCTTCTGTGGGTACCAGGACATTCGGGAATAGAAGGCAAGAACCTGCCCTTGTAGTGATCAAAACCACATCACGAGGGCAAACCAGGGAATGGATCCGAAACAAACACGAGGAATACTGGGGGAACCTCAGTAGAATAAAACATGGAAAAAGCTTCATAAGGAGCTCATCCAAAAGAAGGAAGGAAAAACTACTCAGACAAAGTAGGAAAACACTTCGCATAACAGTAAGGTTGCTAACAGGGCAAGATAAACTAAGAGGACGCCTACACATGATAGGCTCATACAATGAGGGCCCAAGTTGCAGAATGTGCGACAAGGGGAAAAAACAGCACACTATATCCTGTGCAAATGTAAAGCGTTGAATTACAAAAGACAGGCATTATTTGGGCAACCAAAAATGAGCCCACAGGAATATATCAACCAACCAGTCTCGGAGTTATACAGATTTGTAGAAGGTTAATGGAAGAAGTTCTAAAAAAGATAATGGAAGATTAGTCACAAAAAGCCCAAAAGGCTACGCTGCCTCCGGTAGTGAATCAAGACGACCCTCAGGGAAGAAGAAGAAGAACCAGTGCAATACATTTTTTGTTCAGTTGTCAATCCCAAACCAAAATGAACATATTATACCATTAAACTGCCACATAAAGTGATAAATATAATTCACTAATCTTCGTTAAATGCATCAAAATATAATTAAGGGTTTAATGCAGAATATATAAAATAACTTAAGAAGTTAACCAATTTCTATATAAAAAAATATGCAATATGCTTATTTCCGCTATAACTGGTGAAATTTATATTTTCAGGAAAAAAGTTATTATTAGCATACGTAGGCTAAAAATTTAAGGAATTATTTATTTGTGCGAACATTAAAAAGCGATAGAAAAGCAGAGTCAATTTTTAGGCCTAAAATATTTTATCCTGCCAAAGCAATGCATATAACAAATGTAGAGTCTGTAGCAATAGATGAACCTTCAGTGCACCCTTTAATATTTTAACGAAAAAAGAAATAAACTGCAGGATAGTGAACGTCACTATTTAGGGTTAATGAAACCAAACACCAAAAAAAACTGTTGGTAACCATAAGATTAAACAATTTCATTAAATATTTTATTCAATACTGTCCAGTATATTTACTTATTCAGTACTGATCTGGGGCCGAAATTAACATTTTCAGTGTCTAATACCGTATATTTGTTGGCTATGTAGTATCATTCTGTTATTGGGAAAATATTGTTTTTTTTGATATTTATTAAATATTTTATTCAAAAATAATTTCATCCATATCTTTAGAAATTTGCTTACAATCTCTAATAGTGAGTTTATAATAAAAATATTTGCATAAATTGCAATATTATTTATTTGATTAACTGAACTATGATTTAAAAAAACTAGCGTCAACATTTTTGCTACCGTGTAAAATAGCAAGCCTTAAAAACATCCCAAAAAGTTCCATTTGAATTAAGTTATTTAGATATAATTATTAAACCATCAGGTATATTAATAAATATAAACAAAAAGTTAATTATTGAACTGGAGTTTTAAAGGACGTTTTAATTAAATAAAAAAAATGAGTCTATATTTAAAATAAAAAAAATGCAAAGGAACAAAACTTTAAAATAACATAATGTTAATGCCATTCCTCAGTATTTAATTATGTTTCACTGTTTCACCCTATTCGTGTCTTTTAAAATTTTTAGGTTTATTATGGTACACCCTGTACTTCTATATTATAAGTACACTTACGTAGAGTTCAATAATTTTGACTGATTTTGATCCTCCTCCACTTATTCCTCCACTGCTGTAACTAGTTGCGGCACATGCACAAGCTAGTACAGCTGACAATGTTATAATCTAAAAATTAAAAAAAAAAAAAAAATAATAATAATAATAATAATAATAATAATAATAATAATAATCCATTTTCTTAGGGTAAGTATTATCGATTTTTAGGTTTGTACATTGTTGCAGACCTACTCTGTGTTTGCCTTCGTTAACACCAAAACAATAAGATTTATAATTGAGATACAAAAATATTTACAACGGGTTAAATAAAAAACCTAAAACATTAAAAAATACCGGAGAAGTAAAACCAGATTTTATAGGCAGTACCTGACAAAATTTGTTTTAAAAAATGCCTAAACTATAGATTTGACTCGCTTGAAAAACTGTGAAGTATGTACAATTCTGGTGTGGTAATTGGTGTTTTGTATTGTTAAAATAGCAGTAATCTGTTATTGTAAATCGGCCTCTTACTTATATGGCGTGGACTGGGGTGAGACTGGAGAACGGAACAAGCAAGTCCCGGCTTAGGTACCGTGTGTGTATAATACACGACGTTCACGTGTTGTTTCCTTATCTACTTCGTTATTGTTTCTATAAAGGTATGAGATTTGTATGTAAATCTAAGATTTTAATTACTGTAAAAAGCCCAAAGTATATCAAGTCGTTTTAGATATTCGATTTGTATCCCTAGTAGCTGCCACCAATGGTTTACGTTAGAGATCGAGTAAGGTTTTCTGTTTGTAAAACTGCGGCACTCTTCACTTTTAATGGCGTGTTACTTTTTATGAAATCTGGGAGCACGGTAATACGACAGGCCAAGTCCCGGCTTAAGGTACCGTGTGTGTATAATACACGACTTGTTTCACCGTGGTTGTTTCCCTTATCATAACTTCGTTATTGTTTCATATAAAGGTATGAGATTTGGTATGTAAATTCACATAAGTATTTTAATTAACTGTAAAAAATTAAGAAAGTTATATCAAGTGGTTTTTGAGATATTCGATTTTGAGTATCTCCCACTACACTACTGACTGACTGACTGACTGACTGACTGAGGAACTAGAAACTTAAAATTTGGTGTGTAAGTAGGATTTAGAATACAAGTATAGGAAAAATTTCGAAAACTGCACATGTCCTGACACAGGAGTGGTAATATTGTTTATTTAGGGAGTATTTTAAAAGTTTGCAATCTGATTTAACCTAAGTTTCTGAGGTCGTAATTTTCATAGTATTTAAAATGCAGACCGGATTTTATTCTATTCATTGAAAAAAGAGGTCATTCCAAAAACACCAATGTAAAAAGACCAAGTTCCTATCCAAAAATCTCGACCTCCCGAAGTACTGAGATCTAACATTAGACCAACTTCATTTTTAACTTGATAGATTTTTTAGTGATCTGTCTGCAATAATAAAAAAACTATCTGTATTAACAAAAAAGAACATTCATTAATACAGAAAGATTATTTAAAAAATTTCCAAGTCAAAAAAGAACTTGGTCTAAGCCTGGAAAAGTTTAAACTTATTAAAAATCAATGCCAGAAACTATTTTAAATAAACGGGTTATCAAAGAATTTCTAAGAAATAAAATTTAAAGAACATTAAAAAAAATAATTCTTGTAGCTACCACGTTACTCCTAAGAAATACCTAAAATTTCTCATTAAACGAAGCGTGCGTCTTTTTAGAGGTTAATTACAAGCATCTTGACTTATCCTGTCAATATAATAGATTTTATTCTTAACTTTAATTCTATGGTAAACACACTAATAAAATTACCCAACTATTCAAATAAACGACCTACTAAATAGCCCGTTGAGTCATATATTTAATCAATGCAAATTGAAGCTAATCATACACCCAATTTTATGTTATTTCTTTTCTACAATCTTTTTTATCTTGAACGAACACTTAAAGCTTAAGTACTAATCAGGTCTTAAGTGTTCATAGATGCAGTTTGGTGACAAGGTACAAATCGCTAATTAATAACACAAATAGCTCTTCTTTGGATGTAATAAAGAAAGTTAAAAGTTGTAGAAGATACCATACACAAGACATAAAAACAATATTCCAAGCAGGGTCAAATCTAAGATACATACAAAAAATACGTATTTAAAGCAAAAGAGTTTTTTTTTACTCCAATCATTATGGAATTTTTTTGTAATTAATATTAACAGATATCCGACTGCGCCATGACTTCCGGAATAACCTGTAGATTACTGATATCAAAAATCCAACCAATTTTTTTCAGGTAATTTTTTTAAACAATAATTATTAAAAAAGAGTCTTTTAATTCGTTTTTTTAATATAACAAAAAGTACTGGCTATATCACTTTACTCATAATGGACCGTTTGTAGAGAATTCAAAAACCTACAAAATGGTTTTGAAAAAACCCGATCCGACCATTTCTCACCGAGAAAAGCCGGAAAAACGCTTAAAACAGACCTTTTTTAAAAATTCGAACGAATACATCACCGATTCATAAATTATTTTAACTTTTATGTAAATTGAAATCCCAATGGATAAAAAAAAATAAATGAAAAAAATCTTCCTTAAAAGGTATTATTAATTAATTTATCGACATAAATACATTTATTAAATAAATTATTGTATTTAGCTTTAGAGTTACTAATTTGAAAAATATTTTACGACTTACTTGTAGAAACATTTTTGGTTTATCTGGTTGGTTAATTAATACTATTATATAACTTTAAACTCAACTGATAATAATTGTCATTCGTTGGCGTCTTTTATACCAATACTTCCGTTCACTTCAAGTATGAAAATTTGCTAGTTTTAATGTAAAACAGTTCATTTTGAGCTCATTTACATTTGGGTCCAAACAATTTGTTCTAAAAATGTTTTTTAATAGTTTTCATTTATTTAACCCAAAATTACAATCTTATGAAAATATTGTGTTAAGAAATAAAAATTAAAAATGTACGTAATGAGTAAAAAAAAATGTTAATAGAATCATTTTTTATTTCCGATCTCAAAGGCAACCATAGTATTGTTTTTATTTTGTAAATCCTGCAGGCATGTGCAATTGTGTATCAAAATAAAAAAGAATGCCTTACTTTTGAGTTAAAAGTATAACGAATAAAATATTTGATAATTTATTGAAAAACCTGCAAAAAACGATTATCTATTAAGATTAATAAGAGTTATTACAGGCAGAAACTGTTGCCGCATCACATTCTTTAACTTTACTTGGTGTTGTCTTAGAATTTGGTGCTTAACGCTTAGATTTGGGCTGTTTATAGCTTTTTGGTTAGCGATCACGGTTGGTAATCAATGTAGCTCTAGAGCTTCCGTATTCCCGTCCTATGTAAGACTCAGGCCTTGTCAACTTTAAATAGGCAGCTTTTTTAAAATTAATTTATTAGGTTATGTTTGAAAGGTTATTTTGTTATTCTTTTATATCTTATTTAGAGTAAAAAATGTTTTGAAAGAATGTTAAAGAAGAACATATTTTCCCACATTTAATACATTCCAAATTAGTGATCTAAATGTGTAGGCTCAACTTGTTTTATAAAATGTACAAAGGTAATTTTATTTTGTATAGTTCATTGCGTTGGCATACTTAACTACTTAAAACCTAATAGCTGGAGCAACAGCCAAGGATAGTTTTGTAAATTTATTGTTTTGTTTTTATCTAAATCCGCACATGATGAAAATGTCATTTTTGCCATAAAAAATATGTTTTCTCTCGTCAGAAAATAATATTACGATAAATACCCTTAATTTTTTTTTTAATTTTCACAAAAACAAATATAAACAAATACAATAACAATATTTTGATAATATTTACAGTCATAATTAGTTTCTTAGTGGTCGTAATGAGAAGCAGCCACAGCTACAACCTTTTTGTAAACAACTCTACAAATGCGTCAAAACATGTCCATCGTCGGAGTATTTAATTCATATCGTACCGTCGTCGGCTTCGTGTAGGCTATATTGACTTACAACTAAGGGCACCCATACACGAGCGACATTTTGCAGTCATACCGACCCTAATTCTGCTGTCGCATCTCGGCGAACTGCAGCTCATCGTAGGAATAACAGTGTATGCCATACACGGGAGTCAAGCCGCAGTCGAAGTGGGCATCTGCAGTTCATACGCATACACTGTTAGGGCGTCCGTACACGAGCCACATTTTGCAGTCATACCGACCACAATTCTGCGGTCGCGTCTCGGCGAACTGCAGCTCATCGTGCCCACTTCGACTGCGGCTCGACTCCCGTGTATGGCATACACTGTTATTCCTACGATGAGCTGCAGTTCGCCGAGACGCCACCGCAGAATTGTGGTCGGTATGACTGCAAAATGTCGCTCGTGTATGGGTGCCCTTATTCCTACGATGAGATGCAGTTCGCCGAGACGCGACCGCAGAATTGTGGTCGGTATGACTGCAAAATGTGGCTCGTGTACGGCCGCCCTAACCACAACTAACCCCAACATGGTCTTCATCACGTTGTTCTTGAATTGAATTTTGATTATTGTTATAAGAAGCAAACGAGAAAGCCGCCAATATGACAACAAAAACAAAGATCTAAAAAATAATAGGACTTTAGATATAAAATTCGACAAAGATGTATTGCTTAAATAATTAAAATGTGGCAGTACTTGTTATAGGTTATACCTACACAAATGTATTTTTAAAGGCTTCTAGGGCAGAACATTAAAAATTATTGTTGTTTCTTGCATTTCTGGTTTTAGATTTTTTATTTGTAAAAAAAAAATAGTTTTTGTATTCATTCAAAATTAGGGGATAATAAAGACCAACAATGACATAAGTTATTATTGTCAATTTGGAACCTTTTATTAAAGAAAAAAGTTGGCTTTAATGTTATGTCTATCACATTTCACAAAATATTTTTGTAATAACTATAGCTTTTAATCTGTTTTAAATATTTTCTGCGGCTTTAACAACAACTAAGTAAATCGTCTTTACTAAAGAATAATAGCATTTTTCTTATTTTTAAATTAATTTAATAATTATTTTTATTAAAAAATATTAAAATTATTTATATTATGGCACATCTGATAAGACAAAAAAATAACCTGTTTTTTTAGCATTGTCATTTTGACATAAAATGGCGTTACAATATTATAGCCTATTTTAAGTTCCGTTTTGTCAATTTTAATCCTTAAAGTAACCCTAATTTTATTTCTTTAAGAGTTGGCCAAAAAAGGCAATTTATTGTTGTACTCTTAAAAATGTGATTTTTCATTTTTTAAACTGTTCACTCTATATTTTAATTATTTTAATAGGTGTTTAGCCAGCATTGCTGTTTTTAATAAAAGAAGTATAAGAAACATACCGCATTGCAAATATCCTAATATTTTTTTCAATCCAAAGAAATTCGGATTAAAAAGATTATAAATAAAAAACAAGGTCATATAGAGAGTAACATTATTGCTATCTTATACAATACAATAACTTCCAAATATTTAACCAAAGCTTGATCTATACTTTGGAATTAATAATATTTTCATTTGGAGCTCAATAGATTTAGAAAGTGTAGGACTTTGGTCGACTCAAATAATATAGTCGGTTAGCATGTAGATTAATACTTCAGATATTTTGTTATCTTTAAGCAAATGTCACGGAGGCTTAAGAGAATCAGAGTCTTAGGTGCAATGGGTGCCGAGTTTTCTGATATTTAACCGATTTAAAATAGCTTGCTACTATTTTTTTAATAATTACGTAATGCTCATATAATGTCATCCCTTTTCTCGCCGTCCGTTATTTTCCATCTCTCTCTTTCTCTATTAGAGCTCTACAGCTTTTAAATTTTTTCATCGATATTAGTTAGATTTGACCTATGGATAGTTCTAGTAAGTTTAAAAAGTCTTGAAGAAAGAAGAATAAAAGATTTGGAAAACTGCAAAAATTTTTTTAGGGTAATGACTATAAGGAAACAAAAAGGGGTAATAAAAACGTAAATTCGTTAGAGTAATTTTATGATTATAGTTTTTGTGTACCTAAATATAAAAAAAATACAAAGTGCTATTCAATTTGGGCTTGTATTTTTAAAAACTGGGTAAAATTGTCATCATTTTATAAATTTCAAATTCGAAATAGTCGAAATCTATGTATCTTTAGCAAAAATATGTAAAAAGCTTTTTTTACAGCGAATAAAATTTTCTATCCAAATAGAACCTTTAAAGTTAATTTTTTTAGAATTGCAAGAAACTTATTAAAAAAAAAAAAAATCGTACTTTTTTTCTGAGGCAAGCTAGGTAAAGGCATTTCTTTTCAAAAAATACAGCTGACGTTAAATCCTTTAGAATAAGCGTTGCTAAAAATATTTTCAGTTAAATTTTACAGATGTGATTATTTTTTAGGCATTAAAGCTGTGGTATTTTTATTTGTGTTTTTAATTCAATTAATTCTAAACTAGTAAATTGACTTAAATTCTTTGACCCCCTCTATGAGTGATTGTGAGTTGACTTTTTTATTGTTCGATCTTTTAATGTTTCACAAGAATATATTCAGACGCGGATCCAGCCCTCAAAAAATACCAAAACCGGGCTAGTCTTGGTCTTGCAAGCCAAAAGAAGGTCTTGGTCTTGGTCTTGGTCTTGCTTTTTTTTGGTAGTTATAATTTAAACTAAGCAATCTTAAATAAAATATATCTTTTTAATACTTAAATATAAATAAAGATAAAGACTATATTTTTTGCTTTAAAAGTTTAAAATATCTCAATTTTAATCGTAAACGTACTTTTGAATTATTTGATTATTTATTTATAGCGCCAGGGCCGGATTTAACTTTTTTCCGACCATAGGCTAATATATTTTTGCCGCCTTAATATGTCAATATTTGGATATCAGAACGAAAAATTAAGCAATAAAAGAATGTAAACTACACCAGTAATTTTTATAAAAATTTATTAAACAAATTTAACAAAAGTAAAACATACAGAAACATAAATATCAATTCTTTAAAACAAACAAATTTCAGGATTTTTTTTTAACTATTTGTCAAATATTATTATTTTTTTTTAATTAATTTATCATTAAATTTTTTAAAAAATTAATCGTAAATCTGCCGCCCTAGGCTTCAGCCTACTCAGCCTTTGCGTAAATCCACTCCTGTATAGCGCTCAATTTTTGGTTAAATTAAGACACAACCTGATTTTATATATTTAGTGACATATATAAACATTTTAGGGATAAGAATTACATAAATTTTCTTTGAAGAAGCATATAAAATTAAAGCAAATACAAAACTGTGTACTGTGTGAGCAGAAAAAAAACTTTTTATTTCAACCAGATGTGAAATTTCCGTGAAAATAATTCTGATGTAAATATTGGTTTCTGATTAAAAAAATGTTATTTAAAAAACTTATTAGTTTATATGAACTTTTTATTTTCAAATTAGTTAAACATTTGCCGTACAAATTTGGTAGAAATACTTTATAAACAATCGGCAGATACAAGAGGACTCAATAGTGTGACAAAGCTCGATATCTCCGAAATCATCCATGATAGTGAAAAACTAAAATATGAACAAAAGGGCATAAAATATAAAATTATTTTCTATTCCAGAATTTTTCGATCAATCCACTGCCACTCAAGAAAACTCATAGTATAGTATAACTCATGTATAGTATACTCGTCAGCCAACACAAATCAAATTAAAAGACTAGACTCAATCCATAACAACAGACTGAGGATGTCTCTGGGAGCTTTTCGAACAAGCCCAATTATTAGTATCTACTGCGAATCTGAAAGCACATCACTATATGAACGCAGAGAACTCCTTCTTATGCAATATGCAGACAGCCTAAGATTTAGAAAACACATATCACACTATAAATACTTTTTCCATCCCCAATATACAACTAGATCGGGAAACAATAAAGCCACCAACATTAGATATAAAAACATCACGGAAAGACTCTCTATAACATACCCACCAACATACGCAATAGATAAATATCAATTTCCCCCTTGGAATATCCCTACCGTCACATTTGACTACACTATGCTACAATATCCAAAGAACGAATTTAGCAACGACTCTATTAAAAGACTCTTTAAAGATCTAATTAAAACAAAATACGATAGACATAGGATTATTTATACCGACGGATCTAAGACAGATAACAAAGTTGGATCAGCAATATTTTCTGAACAGAAAGAAATGTCATACTTACTACACAGTTCAACAGGAATCCTAACTGCAGAATTGTTCGCAATCAACCAAGCATTGGAACTTATACTAAAGGAGAATAATAAAAACTACATTATAGCTAGTGATTCACTCAATTTAATGGAATTAATAAAGTCATATTGCTTTACACATCCCCTCGTAACACAGATATAAACTACAAAGAACACATATCAAGAACAAGAGCGTAAACTTTATATGGATTTCTAGTCATGTTGGCATACCAGGAAATGAATATGTAGACAATCTGGCAAAATTAAATCACAACAATTATATAGAGATTAAAAACATATTTTGGAATCGTGACTTAAAGCTAATATCATTAAATATCTCAAAAAACCTTATCCAACTTAAATGGGACCTCTTAGACAAACCAAACAAACTTCATGAAATTAAAGAAACATTTTTTACAAAGGAAAAACATAATAACCTCTTAGGAAAATAACAATGTTACATGTTATTAAATTTACTCGTTATTGTTGTTAGAGAACTATAGAACTAAAAGAACAAAGTGATTGATTTAATTATTATTTTATTAAAGAAACTCTTACTTATTAAATAATCGCCTCTTTTGGCAGTTCTTGACACATTTCTTGTCATGTCTGTATGAAATACGTCTGTATATTAAATATAAAAATTAAATATTATAGTATCAAAAAAAAGTCGCAGAAGTGCAAGAGTCTTGCAGGTCGGTCTTGGTCTTGCGTAGTCTTGCACACCCCGGTCTTGGTCTTGCATACTCCGGTCTTGGTCTTGCATACTCTGGTCTTGGTCTTGGCCTTGCAAGTGAAAAGGCGGTCTTGTTCTTGGTCTTGGTCTTGCTGCAAGACCAAGACCGCAAGACCAAGGCCGGTCTCGCTCATCACCACAAAAATGGGCCATGTGCGAGTCGGAGTACGAACTCACTCATGAATCATGGATTTACGTACGTGTTGAACGACTTTTCAATTTGATATTTTTTTACATCTTTAAATGATAACATTGATTACAAACTAAATTAAACACCATTTAACATCAAATAACTTTATCAAAAACTAGAAACATGTCCTGGCTTCACACCAGTGGACATTTATTTTTTATTGCTTATGTTACTCACAATGAGTAAAAATGTAGTATTCTAACGGTGAAAAACTTTTTAAATTGGTTCAGTAGATTTTTAGGTATATTTGTTACCAACATCCAAAAATAAAAATCTTTTACTCCTTACAATATTATAGTTTAGTATACAGGGTGTTGGGGAAATTGACCGAATCCTTCATACCATGGTATGAAGTCTATGCTCAAGGTTCATGGACTTAGAGTTGAGACCATCAATTTGAGCAACTTTCCCAAAGAAACCATATACCGGAACAAGGGCGTAGCCAGGATTGTATATAAGGGGGCGGGCAGACAAAGAAAATCGTAGATTATATTGTTTGTTTTGATCGTTGTTTTTACCATATGAGTTTCACATGAGCAGTGGAGGTAGTAATTCAAAAAATACATAAAAATCATTGGTCTGGTGCCGTTCAGCTCCATTCCATTAAAAAAAAAATATTACAGATAAAGAGAACACTATGTTTTTAGGTTAAGTAAAAGGCCAGAATTTGCGACGTTGTCGGATAAAAAAAAGGATTTAAATTTAGCTTTAGAGCATTATGGATTAAATAAAAATACAAAAATTATTTAAAAAAATATTTTTTAAATAAGGTAAATATCTGGAAGTGAGGTCCACCCTATTTTTGCCTAAAAAAAAATAAAAAATAAGATATCAGACTATTTTTTTCATTTTGTTCGACGGCGCATTTATGATAAAGAAAATTTACAATTTAACGAGGAAAACCTAACGACAACTAACCAAAACTAGGTAATAGTTTGGAAGTTGTTGTTTGTTAGTTCTGGTTAGTTTTTCTATAAAAAAACTTCATTTCTGGTAAATGGAAAAAAGAACCTTTAATAATAACAAATTATTAGAAAACATCCGGCAACATTGCTTAGTCAAGGAGGGAATCATAAAGAAAACGACATCGTATCATCTCTTTTTGTAGGTATTCTTTCTCACTTTTTTCATTTTAGTCGGCCATATTACTTTAGTATATTTTATATGGGAAATAAAGAAATTATTTGATTTTGTGATAATGCGAGTGAAAAATTAATTTTTTCTTAGACCCTTTGTGTTTTATTATGGTGTAACAAATAAGTGAAAAAAATATATGAAAATATTGCTGTTTAAAAATGGAGCTATAGTTCACCGAAGCCAAAAATCAGAAATTGCTTAATTGAATGCGAGGGGCGACCGATGAAGGCGCACATTGGCTGATCAGTTGCCTTCCCTCTTACCCCACATTCCACCCCCCTGCTCCGCTCCTATGTCTATTTTACTTAGTGTTGTGTACAGCTTTTAAGCCTGTTAGTTTCTTAGGTCTTATAAGAAGCGTCAAGTTATAAAGCTCGTCAGAATTACAGTTTACCAGCAAACGACCGCTCTTCTAAGGGAGGGCAGCTGCCCCTCCCTGCCCGTACCTCGCTACGCCCATGTACCGGAAATAATAAAAAAAAATTCTACTTCATACAAAGTTAGCATCCGCAGCAGCAGCTTTGTATAGAAGATCCATTTTTTAAAATTTTTATTTCTAGTAGGCATATGGTTTCTTTGGGAAGCTTCAAGCGTTAGCTTGAATTTGTAATTTATTTATTTATCCACTTAGTATATAGTATAGGTAAATTCTTAAATTAGAAATTTAAGCTTGATATACAGATTATCGGGGCTAGTTCTCTTAAATATACAATTTTTATTTATAATTTAAGCCTTTATCTATACTACAATTACTACATACTATAGATAAATGCTTAAATTACAATCAAGTTTACGCTTCTTTTTTGCGAAAACATAAATTATTTCGTCGACATCCAGGTGCACATCTCTATGTATATTTAATAGAATCTTTCCTGAGCCATTGAGGCGCGCAACCAAGATTTGAACCTACGGAGAGTTAAAAACGATCTTTCCGCGGTAGCTACGCTGACCGGAAGTGTTATTTTGAGATTATCTTTTTCATTTGGTCATCCAGAGTCGGTATTAAACGTATTTAAAACTGTAGATTTTAGATTCATTATCGCTCATGAACTGGCGGTACATGTGAAACGCTTTTTTCACTTTTACGATATTAATATCTAAATTCCTGTCAATTGGTATAGGTATAAAAAATCCCCAATGAAAGAGGTCGAATACTCCGGAGATAATCTATCCTCCAAATCATTAATAATTAAATCTAATACAGGTATGTATACTGATTTCTGAAAGTACTCTTCCACCGATTTCGCTTCATAATTGGACCTGTTTTTTTGCCCCGAAATTGTACGTGGGAATTTTAATGTAACACCAATTGTTTTGCTTGCTCTGTCGCCTCTGCAAATAATTGGTTAAATAAAGGGCAAGTTTTTAATTGCATCGATGGATCCAGCGCATTAAGCGCTAATTCATCAAACCGTTTTTAAACCACCACTGGAGAGTCCGATGGATTCCATTAAAGCGCTTTTATAAAATATTTAAGCAAAAAATATAAATAAATACGGAAGAGAAACACAACAATCAGCTGAGCATTGACAGTTGCAGAACAAACAGCGAGCTTTTTTAAACATTTCGTTTTAATTTGTTCCATCAGAACTTCTCATGGCGACAGTTGACGTTCAGCGCATAAATTCAGCGTACTTTTTATCGATGGAATAAAGAACTTGCCCAAAGATTCAGCGGTTTGGCGTTTTGATCGTAATACTTCTATGACACCCTTTTTATCATCATCCTATTGATCTCAATAGACCGTGTAAGTGAGGCTTTACCGTTTACAACTAGTTTATTATGGTTGTGGGCATGCCCACAGTGCCCACAACGGTGGATCCGCGCCTAAATATATTTAGAAAAAAGAACTAGTTTTTTTTCCTACTAACAGACCAAAGGAAAACAGAGGAAAATGTCCAACTAAAATAAAAAAATACCAGTGATAAAGATTTAACTTGTTTAATTTAAAATAAATAAATATACCTAAACTATAACGGTTTGTTTACAGAATTACTGATGGTATTGATTGTACTGAGGAGCAGCTACAGCTACTACTTTCTTGTAGACAGTTGGAGCTTCAGTGGGATGTCCTTGTCTTTCTACAACTGCGTTAAAACCATGTCCATCATCAGAGTATTTGACAATTCTTACGGTACCATCGGCTTCATGCAGAGAGTATTGTCCTACAACATGGTCTCCATCACGTTGTTCTTGTTGGGAATGGAAGTCACCGGTATGCGAGTCTTGAATGCCGTAGGTAAACTCGTATTTGGCTGGAGCATATTCTTCCTGGTGAGCAGAGTAAGCTGAACCGGAGACGTATTTGGCAACAGGGGCTGCAAATGATACGGGAGCTACTTTAGCAACGACAGGAACAGCTACTTTTGCTACGGCTGGAGCGGCATAAAAAGAAGCGGATGAAGCAGAATATTGTGAAACAGGAGCACTATAATAGGAAGTGGCAGCTGGTACAGCAAACTTAGCAACTACGGGAGCAGCGGGTACGCCATATTTGGCAACGGCTGGAGTGGCATAGACTGGACCAGCTTTTGCGGCTGAGTCGACGTGTTGCACTGCGTTGTGGTTATGGTTGAACGAGGAAAATGAGGTTGCTTGGTGTTCACCAGCTTTGGCAGCAGCCAAAAAGGTAACAAAGACAAAGATCTAAAAAAAAATGACAATGGTTATTAATTTTTTAATAGCAGTATTTGCTTGTATTATTTGCGTAATTACAGGTTTTTATATGGAGCTAGTAAAAGCATTTTCTTATAATGTTTTTAAACAAATACCTATGTATGTATTAACTTGCCCGGTAATTATGTATTATTTTAATTAAAAACTCGTGGAATTAGTTTTTAATTTTTGAATATAAAATAAAACGTAAAAAAGCATAATTGGTAAATTTCATGTGTATACAAAGTACATTTAAATCATATATTCAATTTATTTTTTTATAATTAATGGATTAACAAGTTTAGTAAAATCGGCAGATTCATTGCACCAAAAGTAAATTGTTGTCCACATTAAAAATTTGCAGTGCTGTTATATTTATTTTTAAAGCTACTTATTTATTAAATTTCTTTTTATTTTTATAGTTTTTTTTAGACGAAACAATAATTTCTTTTCATTAAGCACCCTGTAACTACACGTTTGCAGTATTTTAAACCTAATTATAAGTAACCTAGTATATTTTCCTTTAATAATTTTTTGATCATAAAAGTTTTTTTTCCAGACTTCCAAAATAACTTACCTTGTACATTTTTTTTCGTTCTTCTATTCTAAACAAAAGTGAATTTAAGAATGACACTTATATTTTCTGAAATGCTTTTATATTCAAAGTAATAAAACACCACTCCTATCCACCCTGCACCTTGAATTTGATTTTATTTAGGAGACAACGTACCAGACAGTAATTTGACCCCTTGTTTAATACATTTATAAAAATTAAGGTGAAGGTGAAGTTGTTATATCACACTTCTAGTAAGAAATTTGGCTTTAGGCATGATCCATTTTGGTAAAACTAAAGTATAAATAAAGTACTTGCACCTCACTCTTTAAATAAAAATATATTTTTGACAATCAAAAATAAAGTTTTTAAGTAATACAATCTGGCTTGTAAAGTAATTGGTTTAAATGTAAAAAAAACAGCTTAAGGTATTTTGTTTGCCTAAATGTGTAATTAATTATGGTAATCCTAAATTTCCTGTTAGATTATTTTTAATTTAGTATACCACAATTGCCCACTAAATACAGTCTATTTAAAAGGCGGGTCCTGGGTGCCTAATTTCGCTGCAAGTGGAGACTACCTTCAGGTAACGTTTTTTGGATCGGTGATTCCGAATTTCGCAGTCCCGCAGCTCGAGAATTCTGGCATCACCCCTAAAAAGGCGTGTTTTTACAAAAATATTATAAAAAGCTTATGAAAATGCCCTTTAGGCACCTAGAAAATATTCCTAGGGTACGTTTTTTGGGTCGCTGATTCCGAATTTGTGGGCTCCAAAACCTTTGATCTTCAGCGTCACCCCCAAAAGCACAAAAAACACCCTTTTTAGGGGTTTCAAAGGAATAATCTAATGAAAAATATATAGAAATTATTTAATATTGAAAAAAATATATATTTTTCATGACATTATAATAATTAAATAAGTCCAAGTTAAATTTTTGGGTAATTCATTGGGGGTCAAACAACCCCCAATCATCCCTAAAATATCGTACAATTTTTTGGATTATTAAAGCAAAATACAAAAGAAAGATTTTAAACTTATTGTTTAACTTTTAATTCAAAATAAAAATTTGGATTTCGATTCTACTTACCCTATTCAAAGTTGTCATTTTGCCGAGAGGGGCTTTTCCTGGGGGTCTATACCACCCCTTCTTAGTGGTGGAATTTTTTTAAATAAAAATAAGTCCGAAAATGGATAGATTGACTAATTCTAAGCAATTTTTGTTTTATAAAGTTTTTTCCGAAAGGCATTACTTTTCGAGTTATTCGCAATTGAAAATGTCAATTTTTTAACCAAAAAAAAAACACGTTTTCAGGCGGTTTTTCGCAAACAACTGGAAAAGTAAGCATTTTATTGAAAAAAATCATTCAAAAGTGGCTTATAAAAAAACAAGAATGGTGGATTTATGATGTCCATAGACCCAATACAAACGGAGCTACCTATAGCCTGTTGAAGGTTCGTTGTTATTCGTCAAATGTCAAAATTGAAAGTTTCAACGTAATATGACCAAAAAATAATGCATTTTCGGGGAAAGCTCATAAAACCTTTTTAGAAGTACTTAAAAAACAACTTAATTTTTATTTTTTATAAATGTCTCTAGCACTAAAATTAAGCCAAAATAAAGTTGATCTCTATTTTTTTTTGAATGAAAAAAATGTGAAAATCACCATCTAATTACCGCCCCAATTAAAACTAATCTTTGTCACCTTATAATTAATTAACTTTATTTATGTATATGTAATATGCTCAGGGAGTTTAACCGGTTTAAAGTTGGAAACTATTGCGTAATAACAGATATTCGCAAGTGTTGGAATTGATAAAAGCAATAAAAATTAAAAAACAGTAGAAACATTTATTCGTCCGATTCATAATTTTCAATTACTTCTTCTTGTTGTTCTTCTTCTTCATCCTGGTTGTAAGTGAATTGCGTCAATAGAGATTTATCGCATGTCTGTTTGTCAGTATCAAACAAATCCACTGCAATTGGTGATTCAACAATAGAACACGACCGGCCTTGACAATTCGTGCTTGCCAGAGAACAAAACAGCGCAACTTTTCTGCAACCACATTTAGCACTGCATCCCTTTTTACAGTTGCAAAAAATTGTGTTAAGCAGTTTTCCGGCGCAGGTGGAAGTAAAGTCTGAATTTGGTTCTAATGTATTATTGAACAACTTCCAACTCCAATTTTTTGGGTCTAGCTGTTCAATTACTTTTTCTTGTTGTTCTTCTTCTTCATCCTAGTTGTAAGTAAATTGCGTCAATAGATATTTATTGCATGACTGTTTGTCAGTATCAAACAAATCCTCTGCTATTGGTGATACAACATTAGAACACGACCGGCCTTGATAATTCGTGCTTGCCAGAGAACAAAACAGTCCAACTTTTCTGCAACCACATTTAGCACTGCATCCCTTTTTACAGTTGCAAAAAATTGTGTTTAGCAGTTTTCCGGCGCAGGTGGAAGTAAAGT
Source organism: Listronotus oregonensis (assembly GCA_019359885.1). Classification (NCBI taxonomy): domain Eukaryota; kingdom Metazoa; phylum Arthropoda; class Insecta; order Coleoptera; family Curculionidae; genus Listronotus; species Listronotus oregonensis. Next base: position 18,044 of record JAHBCN010005660.1, on the reverse strand, counting down.
CTGAATTGGTTCTAATGTATTATTGACCAACTTCCAACCCCAATCTTTTGGGTGTAGCTGATAACTAAGCTACACTTGAACTTGGTAATATACCCAAGAAAGATGTTGTTGAGCAGCGACTCAGGTTGGAGGAAGACAAGTTATCTGCACGTTTTTTATTTCGAGTGTTTTTAACAAAACATGCATATTGATACTTATCTAAGCAGGTAGTTTTTTAGGAGCTCCGTACCCCAGAATACTTATCTATAAGTATTCTGGGCTCCGTACATTCAAAAAAGAAAGCGAATTCCGTTGGTGATAACTTCTTGTGGAGTTGAATCACTTTTTTTTTAAATTCAGCACATTAATGTATATACGAAAGATGTATATATGTAGAGGGTGTCCGATTATAAATGTAAACCCCCATTAACTTTTTTATTTGACGTTTGGGAAAAATAAGTTGGGTACCTATAAAGGTTTAATGTTTTAAAATAATGTTTTTAAAAAATTTCATTATTCTTATATAGGGTGTTTCAGAAAGTCTGGATGTAGTCCTACTATCTTATTTTAATGAAGTCCCCTATTTTTTTATTTAAGATTTGCCTTCTCCTTGAAATTCTAAACATTTTTAATTAAGCATACCTACCCTATGTCTGATTTTAGTAGTTACATTACAAAATGCACAAGTCTGTAAGCTTTATCATTATTACGTGATATCGCTACGTTTGTTAATTTTATCAATTAGCCATGAAATTTAACAAATATATACATTTAGTTCAAATTTAGTTACTAACTAATTTAGTTACAACTTTTTCGCAGCCATACACACGCCTATATTCCCTTTGAGCTCTTTTTTGTTTATAATTATTCTTAACATAAAATTTATAAATGTCTTTCCTCTCTTGTTCACAATAACCCAGAGTTAAATAATATTGTATCAAATAATTAAAACTAATGTTACTGTAAAAGAAAGTCATATGACGGATATGTCAAACTTCATGGATAATTGATGAAATGAATAAACCTAGTTAAAAACCTGTTAAACGGCATTACGATCAAACTTTCTAAAGAAGTAAAATATCTGGGAATTGTCCTTGACCAGAAACTCAATTGGAACTCGCAAATAAACAGGACTATCGCAAAAGCATCAACGGCACTATGGGCGTGCCGCAGACTATGTGGTAAAACATGGGGTCTAAAACCCAAAATGATCTACTGGTCATACATTACAGTTGTAATACCTATAGTTACTTATGCCTCACTGGTCTGGTGGCCGAAAACAGAGGAAAAAAACTACACAAGGAAAGTTTCTGAAACTGCAGAGACTTGCATGTCTGGGAGTTACTGGAGCAATGAAAACTTGCCCAACGGCAGCCCTGGAGACAATGTTGAACCTCCTTCCCCTGCACCTGCACATAAAGAGGGAGGCGATACTGAGTGCCTCCAGAGTAATCCAGACACAAAATATAAAGTCAGGAGACCTGACTGGTCACCTTAAAATTTTGGAAAAAATCAAGATTGAAGCTCTGACTAAACCCACGGACATGATGCCTATAGTGCGGGACTTCCAGCGCTCTTTTGAAGTGGTTATTCAAGACCGCCAAACTATGAGTGTGAATGCACCAAAGCATGAAAAAGACTCACTTGTCTGGTACACTGATGGATCTAAGATAGAACAGGGGGTTGGAGCGAGTGTCTTTGGATCTAGATGTAGACTATCAAAGTCTCTCGGCAGGGCTCCCTCCATCTTCCAAGCTGAAATCCATGCAATTGACATTTGCGCTTCTGAATGTGCCAAAAAAGGCCTTCGAGGCGCAACCATATATATTTTATCGGACAGCCAGGCTGCTTTGAAGGCATTGACTTCATGCTCTTTTTATTCAAAGCTGGCCTGGGAATGCCGACAATCACTAAACCAACTGGCCAAACACAACAGAGTTACTCTGGAGAGGGTACCAGGACATGAAGGAGTGGAGGGCAATGAAATGAAATGAAACTCGACAAGGAAGGAGCACAAAGACCATTCTATTGACCTGAGCCCTTCTGTGGCACCACTAGAGGCCACCTCTACAAGGAACTCAGAACATGGGAAAAAAGTCAAAAAGAGACTTACTGGAACAACATCCCAGGACAAAGGCAGGCGAAAAGATTTATTTCGCATTCACCTAAGTACACAAAGAAGCTACTGGAACTTCAAAAAAATGAACTTAAACTGGTTACCGACTTCCTAACAGGACATGGCCCTTGGAGGTATCACCTCAAAAAAATGGGAAAGACTGAGAATGAACAATGTCGGTTTTGTCACGAGGCAAACGAAATTGCGGAACACATTCTCTGTGAATGCAGAGAACTGACCCGACAACGGCTTAAATACCTCGAAGGGGTATATCTTACTCCTAGAGATATTATTCAGCTTGCACCGCGTAGTATCCTGAACTTTGCTAAAGGTATAGAAATTACTGGGCACTAAACAACGAAGGGTATTCACAAAAGATCTCTTTAGGTCGAAGTGAAGGAGGGCTACACTAGAGCCGAGCGACCCCGTTCATTACAATACAATACAATACAATAGCAATATATAGCATAATAGAGATAATGATAATGCTTATAGTGTTAAGTTTTTTGCAATTTGCGATGTAACCATTAAAGTCAAACATAAGGTATGCTTCATAAAATATGTTTAGAATTTTAAGGAGAATGCAAATCTTAAATAAAAAAAATAGGGGACTTGATTAAAATAAGAGAATAGGACCACGTCCATACTTTCTGAAATACTCTGTATAGATACAAAGAAGTTATCTAAAAACATTACTTTAAACCACTAAACTTTTATACTAAACTTGTTTGTCTTAAACGTGAAATAAAAAAGTCAATGGGGGGTTAGATTTATAACCGGACACCCTGTACATATGTCACGTACTGATGCATACAATGACGCTTACAACTTTTTGAATCGTTATATCTCAGAAACGGTGGCTTTAAAAAAATTAATAATACCTTTTTTATGAGTAGTTTATGATCTACAATTTTTGTCAAAAATAATTTTACGATAAAACTTACCGTTTTGAAGAAAATCGCGAAAAAACAATTTTTTGACCATTGATCTCGGGTCAATTTTTTTTCACGTACCGGAACGATGGGGAATTTTGAATTGTTATTTTTAATTGTTTTTTAAATAATTTTACTCACTTTCAGCTTGATGTTAAGTTATGTACCTTTGAATGTCTAGATTGACCGGAGTACAATGTTTATTTATAATAGTTTTTACCAGTAATAAGATAAAGAAAGGGTACTTTAAATGTTTAGCAATGTATTTTAATACATACATCTTCTTTGTTCATCCATCTTAATAAGTAAATGAAATTATTGAAAAACTTGCAGATTTTTAAATTTAAAATAAATAAATAATTACAATTAAAATATTTTGGTATCGTTTTCAGGCACAGTTAAATTTAGTGGTGGTACTGATTGTATTCAGGAGCAGCTACAGCTACCACTTGTACACAGCTGTGGCTTCAGTAGGATGACCTTGGCTTTCTACAACTGCGTTAAAACCCTGTCCATCATCGGAGTATTTGACAATTCTTACAGTTCCGTCGGCTTCGTGCAGGGAGTATTGTCCTACAACGTGGTCTCAATCAAGTTGTTCTTGTTGGGAATAGAAGTCACGGGTATGAGAGTCCTAAATGCCGTAGATTTGACTGGAGCATATTCTTCCTTTAGCTAGGAGACGACAGGAGAAGCTGGTACGGCATATTTGGCAACGGTTGGAACAGCAGTGTATTTGATAGATTCAGGAGCTGAGTTGATGTGTTGGGCCGCCTAATTTTTTAAAACTTGTGTTATGTTTAAAATTTGTTTATATTAAATTAATCAACATAATTTTGCATTATGTTTACTAAATTATTGAAGAAAATAGTAGCAGATATGCAAATAATCTGGTAATTAACCATATGCTTGACATTAATAGTAAACAAGTTTGCAATAAGTATTGTTAGACCTAACTTCTGTTACCCAGCATGTATGCTGTCGTAAAGTCTATCCAAACTTGTGGGCAATGGCAATCTTATAATTTTATTATATTATTACCGCTTCTAATTTTGTCATATTTTTTTACATTTAATTAAACAATAGTATATTTCATTACGAGTACGGAAATGAAGATTTTTCCGTGCGCGCGTGACAAATTCTTGTGTGAGGCGCAGCCGAACACGGGAAGTCATGCAAGAACGGAAAAATCCATTTCTGGACGTGTAATGAAGATGCCAAACACTAAAATTACTTTTGCTAGTAGATATTGTCCATCTGAAGATTCACATAAAAAATTGGTTACTTGTTCTGATGTAAGAACCTTGGATTTCTTTGGTACATATCCTACAGCTTGTCGTTTCAAAAAACCGATAGTTTTTGGATATTGGTTGTGAGTATTTTCTTTTATTGCTAAACGACTCTTTAACATGGAAAATCGACTTTATAAGGTGGATGACTTCATAGATTTGGCTTTTTCAGAAAAATAAACTCAGAGAATATCGTCACTCACAATTTTGATTCTTTTCTGAGTCCGCCATTCGGTAAAAATGTGACAATCATGTTCATATCTCAACCTGGATTTTACTGTGGATGGATTTTTGTATAAGCGCACGGAAAGAGGGGAAAAAATTCTGTGCGCTGTTCTGAAAATGTCATATTTACTGTATTTTACACACAGTTGAAAATGTAGTATTTTCAGACAAGTCAGCAGATGTATTGCCGGCAAGCAGCGTAATAGCTTTTCTGAAGGTTAATTTTTGTTAGTCAAATAAGCTTTGTACGCTGTTGGCCGGCAATATACATATTATGTACTGACTAGTCATTTCTGGAAATGACAGATTTTAATGTTTAACGCTACATAGGTAATCCTAACTAATATTTAAAAATGTTCGGATAATTATTATATTATAAATAATTATTAAAATCAAATATTTTTTTAAAAACTAATTTACTATTATTGCAGTTTTTTGTCAATTTAACCACTAAAATTAAAATACTTGTCTTCATAGTCTTCCACATTAACTTATAAAGTTGCTATAAAATTTATACACGTTTTTTCTTTTAACCATAGGTATCTAAAACTTAAAATTAAAAAAAAATAAATTAATATTGAAATATAAAGTCATGTTAACACCTCAAGAGAGCATACATAAAAATAATAAAATTATTTTTGTTTGCTTCTATATAAACCACTTTATTACAGGCACCCCGTTTTATAACTTTGTTTAAATATTCGAATAAGAAAAAGAAACATATTAGAGTACCATTATAGGAAGGACTATTTAATTCGCCTAAAGAGAAAAAAGTATATTTATTTCGGATAGGTTTACATCATTTTGCCAAAAATGAGAAAATTTGAGGAAAAATGCAAAAAAAAATCCGTTTATAGTAGATATACAAGTTGAAAGACCATCATTTCTAAAGTTTAAAAAAATAAGTATATTTTTTAAGCTCGTTAATAACAAAATGGGTTATGTAAATTATTACAAAAGTCATGTCAAAATAATAATAACGTTACTTCTTTCGGTTAAAGATTTTTTAACGTTTTTTTTTGTATACTACGGTTAATAAAAGACATTTTATTTAACTTATTTTATACATATTTGTTGATTTTTCATTGTGCGAGATTGACTTTGGGAGTGATTTCGGTATATTTTTTTGTGCGTTTATATTTAAAGTTTGGAAAACCCTCCCAATATAGATTTATATTTAATTAAGAGTTTAATCAGACAAAATAACTGACCCTTTTTAACGTAACTTTATCGCCACCGAGGTTACACTATACGTATTTGTTACACTCCTAATATAAGAAATTTGTCCTCCGGCTATTGTGGTATAAATAAAATAAATACCTTTCACAAATAAAACTATATTAAAGAGTTGTGCACATATATGTACATGATCTAAATAAACCAGTGTTAAGGTAAAATAATAGCAGGACAACAATTTTATTTTCAAGCAATCATTTTAGCTGATAGAATTATGAATTAAAGGGGCCACTAGTGTCACTGCTAATAAAGCGGTGATTTTCAAAAATTTAAAAAAGTATCATTTCAAAAGTTTTAAAAGCCTGAGAGTATATTTGGGGATTACTAATGTTAACAAAGTTATTTTTATGATTAGAAAAAATAATAATTTTACCAAGTTATTTGCTATGTTCCGTCACAAAAATAGTTCTCCAACAGCTGCATTAATTGCGATCTTCACAGTACCTGAAATAATAAAAAAAATCACCTTAACTGGAAGATATTGTCTATACAATGACTCACAATGGTAAAACAAATAAAAAATTAACAAAAAATACAGTTTTAAACTAAGTTTAAAATTTTGCTCAAAAACCTGATAAAAGAGGGCCATTGTATGATGAAGCAAATGTAAAAAATAAGTTAAAAAATCAAATCAATAAAATAATTAGGTTATAACTGCAGCAAATTAAAAAAAAGTTTTGAAAAAAACTTGTATAAAAAAAAAGTTTATGTAAATATCATACTTAGAGCTAATCTACTATTCCGGGCCCCTACAATTCACCTTGCTCTTTTTTGGAAGCTCCCCGTCGAGCCTTTTTGAGGCATCTTTGTGACGATGCTCTGCTCCTCGTAGCTACGATGCTGACAGAACACCAAAAATATCTTAAATACGGCCCCGCGACCCGTCAGCTAACGTTCCTTCCTAACCGACGCGCAGCTGTTCTTTGGAAGGCTTTAATTCAAAAATTATTATTTGAGAATCACAGTTGAAATTATAGTGTGCTATTTTTAAAGGTATATACTATCGAAAAATGCAAAAAAAAATGTTTTATTTAAAGTAATGCACTAGCGATCCCCCTTAAGGAGACGTGATACATTTTTAAAAATAGATTTTAAGGGGTTAGTTTTAAGTTTAGTTTTTACATAACTATTTTTTTAGTGTAGGAGGTACGTTATTAAACTCATAACACAACTAGTCGTGTTATGAATTTATAACATACCTAGTTTTTGTAATAATTGTTATAAAGTATATTACATACGAGTACATTTCGAAATAACGGTACCGTGACGAGACGTAATAAGAGTGTGTAGACTACCACTGATTTGTACATACTTTTCTACACTTTATGTTTAGTTTTTATAAATAAAAGCGGATTAGTAACTTTAGTAACAATACAAATAATATACACATTGGTTGTCAAGGCGTGCTATTTGTTTCAAGCAGTTTACGTAAATCTATTAAAGTTTTCAAGATTTTGCTTAATGCGATTGTGAACTGTTAGTAATATATATATTATATATATAATATTATATAATATATATTCGTATTTCGAAGTTTGGTTACAATAGTGTTTGTAATTAGAATTTACTGATAAAGTAGACGGTTGTAATTAGGTTCTTACTAATATAGTTAGAAAATATTATTAACACATTTTTATGTCGGTATTCTTTTTTGAGGTAATTGTGGCTCCCTACCTAGAATAAAACGTCTATAGACTAGATACCCCTGTATTTCCGTAAAAGATTTTTAAAATATGCAAAAATCACTTTTTTATTGCATTGCTTTTTCATCTCTTTGCAATCACACCATGTCAAAAACTGATTGTATATTTTCTCATTTTTTAATCGAGACTTTTCCTGCAATAATGATTCCGAGGCACGTACCGGCGGCAACTTCTTCTTCTAAAGGGAGATTTTTCGGAATCGCTCATCGTAAGTTTTAAACAGATTTTTTTGCATAAAATACTTGCGTTTACTTGACAGGGCGAACTGACTTTTTAGAAAAACCAAATGCCTACTTGATAATAATAATATTAATAATAATAATACTTCTTTATTTCAAATTATAAACAACAGGTTAACGTAAAATTAAATAATGACGTCAATGATAAACCTCGTTTGTAACCAGGTTCTGGCGCACGTACAGTTCCACAAAGTTAGAAAGAAAAAATGTGACAAATGTCTTAGGTAAAATGTGTTAGGTATCCAAATAATGCTGTGGCGCCCCGGGGCTCAGTACTGGCACCAACTCTGTTACTTCTTCACATTAACGATCTTCTCTCTTCCACAACCAATCCTATCCATAGTTTTGCTGACGATAGTACACTCCACTCTAATATCCAATTTTCCAAGCCACCCTATAATTCCGATTTGGAATCTTTTTTACAAGACCCTAAAGTAATCTTGGATTGGGGCGCAAAAATCTTGTCCAGTTTAAAGCCTTCAAAACACGGTCATGTTTGCTATCGCGAAAAAAGTCGGCCAATGTTCAGCCGTTACATATGAGCGACCAAGTTTTGCAGAACAAAGAATCGTTTAATCTAGCGGTTGTTAGTTTTGAGAATAACCTTAACTGGCACAATCACATTACATCTATAACTTCAGCAGTTTCAAAAAAGCTTGGATTCCTTTTTCGAGCCATAAAGTATTTCTCTCCTTGTAATCTGTATACTCTGTATGTATCCCAGATCAGACCCTCTTTAGAATATTGTCCTCACGTCTGGGGAATGGCGTCTTCTACAACACTTAGTATTTTTGACTCCATTCAGAGAAGAGCCGTTCGTCTTATTAATAATCCAACACTTAACAGAAAAGCTTCCTTCTCTTGCCCACCGACGAGCTGTAGGGGATTTGTCTTTCTTTTATAGGTATTTTTACGGCTTCTGCTCCGAAGAGTTGTTTGTCAGCTCCCAACAGACCAACACATAGTGCCACTTTTATGCATCTTTTTACAGTCCAACTTGAAAGGTCCCACTTTGTTCATTCTTTCATTCCTAGAATGTCCAGACTATGGAACCTGCTACCCGCAGAAGCTTTTTTTCCCCAAATCTCTAAATATTTAAGTCTCGTGAGAATAAACTCCCTATTGCGACACTTTAGACACCCACGGTACGTTAGTACTTAGGCCTTAGCCTCCGTAGACTGTCCCAAGATTAAAAAAAAAATAATAACGGTAGGTAATTAATAAAAGAAAATTACAGCTACTGCTGTATTGATTCAAAATATCATCAGAAGGCGTAAGAACATGAGATATAAATATGAACACTGTTGTGGCCTGGGGGCTGGTTGAGCCTGAGAGGCTGTTTGACCCTAAAAGGCTGAGCCTCTCAGACTTCTAGCTCGAGGCGGGCCGCACAGGCCGGGCCAAGGCTTTTAATAATTGGCCGGTGCAGAGCTCTAAATTATGGACCAAGATATAAAGAAAATGTTCGGGTTGCTGGTGGCAATGCTGATGATATTAAAGCAGCAATTTTAATTAATATTCTGGGCAATTATCCTTTAAAGTGCGGATGCCAAAATTTAGTACCTCTTTAAGCGGTTAGGCATCACAAAGGTACAGAACCAATGATTCCATATCAAAATTGGTTAAGAGAAATGCAATAACATTTCTGAGAACTAATAAATCTAACTTAGAAAAAATACAAACAAACAAAAACAATGTGCGTATGACTCATGACGATTATATACGGTACTTTAAAATACACGTGGATTTATCAGCTCGTAAATTATTCCATGCGGTAAGATTAGCCTCTGCAGCGTTAAAAAATCGAATAACGTCCCTGTAAAATACCGCATAGGTTACAGCACCAATATGTTTCGAAATAAAAAAAAAATAATAAAAATATGAATAATAGAATCTACTAAGAAATTAGTTTGTTAATATTTTTTTACAGATATACTTGTAATTTAAAATAAACCTTTATAAATACATATGCGACACTATTCAAAAATATTAAATTTAAATTTGGACCATTTATATTTTCATATTATATTCAACATTAATATTAATTTAAGCCTAAAAACTATTTTTCGCATAATAAATTTGAGCAATAACTCGCATAAAAGCGTTACATTAGCAATAAATTAAAGCAAGTGTATTAACTGTTTTTAATTAATTCTATGGAATTTTCCATTTTTTAGCCTAGTATCTTTAAAAACATTAAAAATTTAATTTTATGGGTCTTTCTTATTGGTCCATTATTAGCCCTCAGGCACTGTAAAACAAAAATCTTTTCTTTTTTTTTTTTATTATTTAAAAGATCAATTAATATTTAGGGTTTTGAGTTGATTTAATATCAACCATAAGACGTGGAATTTCTATATTGTCAATAATTACCAAATGTTGTTATAGTATTGACAAAAATAATTATTATTTTTGAATTTAAGTCGGGCACTTTAAAAAATGCCGTGGGCCAACATCAGTCCATCCCACCACCTAATTAGGGGTAGATCATGGAGTAGGCCTGAATAATATTGAGTCCAACATTCTTTAATCAAAGTGTCTTTTTGGCATTATATAAATAAAAGTTAAGTTTTTTTTTTAATTAAACACTAACATCGACAATGTTCCCACTAAGCAAAAAACATCTTTAGCACGTTTTGTAACGTTATTCAAAAGTATCTTTGATAACGTTTCATTTCAAACGTTATTTCATCATGTCTGTTTCGTTTTCTTAAACTGTTACTGATAATTTTCGTTTCTGTAACATACACTTGTGCATATTTTTAATACGGTATTGAACAAACATCTTACCGACGTAATTTTTATGTACTTTTATATTAACGTTAAAATTTTGCCATGTAGAGAATGGTATTTTAAATACAGCTTTGATACGTCTCTTAATAACGTTTCAGATATGATTATAATTTGTTAAAATATAAAATGTTATTAGTATGACGTTTTAATAATGATTTTATTTATTGCAGAATCGTTACGTTTACTACATTTCCTCGTGGAAATGTAAACAAAGTTAACATATCGACCTCGTTTGCTTAAAAGTAGCTGGCACCGAGATTGTTAGATTTTTAAACCACGACGCTAGGTTTAGAAAGAAAGATTTACCTTTAGTACATAACCTCACTTACTATATTTTTAAGAACAAGTGTGTTTTGTGTTGTAAAGTTTTTTCTCGTGATATTAAAGAAAAATATGGTTTGGAAAGTAAGTATACTACACTATTTTCTACTATACCAGTTTTTATGTATGTAGGTATAAAGATAAACTGACCAAAAATCCCGATTTTGAAGGTCAAGATTTTAAGCCCAGAAAATCCAAAATTAGTTGTTTTCTTAAGATAAAGTTACCATTCGTTCCGAATATTGGGGTAATAAGTCCGGATTTCGTTTTGTAAGGCACCTACCATCCCTTCTTGCATCCCCTAGATCCCCTAGATACATATAAATTAAATAAAGTATGAATTAATATTTGGTTGCTTTATACCTACCTACATAATAGTAATTTACGTTATAAGACCGGAAAGTAGTGTTGGCAGGTCGAGCCAAGCGGTTTCTAGGGCAAGTCCAGGAAGCTTGGCGAGACCTGCAAAATACTTGTTTTTCGGTCATGTAACCTAGTGTTTTTTTTTTGACCGAACCAATTTAAAAAAATAAAAAAATAATATTTTAATAATCAAACACAGGTCTTTTTGTCCGCTTGACATGGATTTAACACCTATTATAACAATAAGAATTATTTAAGACACCCACGGTACATTAGTACATAGGCCTCAGCCTTCGCGGACTGTCCAAAGATAAAAAAATCAACTCTAGTTCGTTTCCATAACAACCATAAATAAAAAAGGCTATGCTCAAAATTAGCAGCTTATTTTTCATTTCATGGATCTGCAAAGTGACAAATGGGACTAGAAAAGTGACAAATGAGCCCGGAAAAAGATTTTTTCCGGTCCTTGATAACCACTTTCCGGTCTAGCCCGGAAAAAAGTTACTTTCTGGCCAAGAAAAATACTTCGGTTAAATTAATTTTATCAAAGTTGTAACTTAAAGTATTCACTGTGATGAATAATATTTTGTAATTTCTAAAGGCCCTGATATTAGACACTTGTGACAAATTAATAATAATAATAATTAATAATAATAATAATAGAATTATTAGAAAACTAACTATGAAACAAATTGTAGATGCAGTACAGTCTGTTTTCAAATACCAAGTAATCAAAAAGTGTAGGCTTTTAAGCCAACTAAAGGTTTTTATTCTTTATATTAGGGAAATAAAGTAGCTATGACACTATCTGCAAATACAGCTTTTTTTGCCAAACTGGTGATATACAATTATCTTTTCAATTAATGAAGCAATTATGTCAGTACTTAAAAGTTTTGGAGCAAATATCTTACAAAGTTTTCTTTTTTCAGGTACAACTAGGAGGAAAAAATTAAACAGAATATGGATATACATACACACATACATGTACTTTTTGATTTTTAATAAACATTTATAAATTATGTACCTAGGCAATTTTTATACCTAACTTTAGACCTTTTTATATTGTTGAAAATATTACTCATATTTACACATCAGGAAATATTTAAGACTTTTTATAAAGTAAATTAGGACAGATAAACAATATTACATGAACATTTTTACATATGAACTGTTACACTCTGTGTGGATTTAGAAAATAATCTCTGCATATTAAATAGTCTGTACACAAATTCAGGGAATATGAAAGGAGAGTTGTAGACATCAGATATTTTTACAAATAAATTGTTCCGTATAATTGATATAAGTATTTTTTTATTAGGGAGTCACTTGTCATTGGTTGTATCTTGGAAACTATTGTATTGTTTCCGGGTGAATGAAAAAATGAGTATCAAAATTAACAGGTGATTTAGCACAACATTTTTTTTTACATTCATATTTTTTTCAGTGGCATCTTCAATAAAAGAGTGGACGCAACATTTACTTTTATACATAAAAATACTAAAACTTTGAGCTAAACAATTTTAATATTTTAATTAATAATTGATAGGGTATTTTACACTTTTAGTTTTTCAGAACGTAAAAATAAAGTTATTTAATCATTTTTTTTTTATTTAACCAGCATAAGTTTTTAAAAATATGTTTCACTTTATCAGTTCTTCTTTGCATATAAGTAAATTTTCGCCCACTCTAGAAGTTTAACAGAAAATAATATATGAGGAAAGGCGTGAAAAATCGTTTAGTAATTTTAATCAAGTCCGTGATCAATTACGTAAATATCAACATTTTTACAAAAAGTTTGCCCTTTTAAATATACTTGGTATCGTGCGCTTCCCAGTGATAAAGTCACCAATTCAATAAGTTTAGTGACTTTTAAAGCTATCTTCATTATACTAGTTATTAATTTTAAGCTGTTCATTAAATGGTTTACGAAATACGATTTATGACCATACTTAATTAAACATTCTGTATTATTACCATGAACGACAAATTAAGGATCCAAAAGATCTTGTAATGTTAACTAAATAACGAAAATATTTCAGAACACTACCTTGTTTATAATCAACATAACAAAACCGCCTATTTAAACCCTTAGAAAATCCTCTTTATAACGTAAGTTATATAACGTGGATGTTTCAGAATATGTGTTAGTCCTAACCCATGCCAAATACATAACTAGGCCGTGTAAGTTTCAAAACCAGAACGTTGTATTTTTAACGTAACTACGATTTTGTTAAGTTGACGGAAATATAACGAAACTATTAGGTTGAAGGCGCTGTTATTGTTTCAAGTTGATTAACGTAACAAAGAAACAAGAAAACATAAATCTAACGTAATTAGGATGATTTTTTGCTTAGTGGGTTATAACTGAAACAAGTACGTTTAGAAATTCATGGCTTCTGACAAACAGTATAGTGTAACAAAGATGTTGAACTGACACTCTGATACTGACTGGAAAATACAATTTTATTTAAAAAAATTCGAAAAAAGAACTAACTTACTAAAGTAAAAAAAAATTGTGCCAAAACATTAGTTTAGGTCTGGAAAACCTGTTTCTAAATAGTAAAGAAAAATTTTTCAAACAAAAATATTTTTATGGAAAAAAATATCAAATTTTTTGTTTTTATTGAAAGGGCTCAAAACTTTACACATAGCCATAAAATTAAATTCTGAACAACATTTCCTTATATTTTTTTTCGATATTTTGACCAATAAGGGGACTTTCGGTCAACCGACATAACAAAATTCAAATTTACTCCCAAATAACCAATGAAAATCGGGATCGTTCAATTGTTTCTGAGGTTTTAACTGATGCAGAGTTGATCTGCGAAATCGATTTTTTTCTAAACGTCATAATAATTTTTTTTCCATATGTCGCATACTTTCTGGCGGTACTAAATATATATATATATATATATATATATATATATATATATATATATATATATATATATATATATATATATATATATATATATATATATATATATATATATATATATATATATATATATATATATATATATATATATATATATATATATATATATATACAACTAACGTACCGTGGGTGTCTTCAGTGTGGTGAGAGGGAGTTTGTTCACACGGGACTTAAATTTTTGGAGATTGGGAGGAGAAGGAAAAACTTCTGCGGGCAGCAGATTCCATAGTCTTGACACTCTAGGATGAAGGAACGAAGAGAGCGGGAAGTTCGGGGCCTCTCTAACTGAACTGTAAAAGGATGCATAAAAGTTGCACTAGTGTTGCTCTGTTGGGGGCGCCAGAGAAGGAATTATACTGGCCAACCTCCGAGCAGAAGTCGTGAAAAACCATAGAAGAGCGACGATCCCCCACAGCCGACGGTGGGGAAGAAATGGAAGCCTTTTTGTGAGCGTTGGATCATTAATAAGACGAACGGTTTTTTGAATGGAGTCCAGAATGCTAAGTTTTAGGGGACCCATTCCCCCCCAGAGAACAATATTCTAAAGAGGGTCTGATTTGGGATACATACAGAGGTACAAATTGGAAGAAGAGAAATATTTTCTGGTCGGAAAGAAACCAATCTTTTTTGAAGCTGCCGAAGTTTGGGTAAAATGTGTTTGTGCCAGTTAAGATTCTCGTAACGCCGACAAGATTAAACGACTCTTTGTTCTGCAAAATTGGGCCCCTCATAGTAAGGGGGGTGAGCATTTGCAGATTTTTTTGCGACAGGGAACATGCCCCGTTTTCGAGGCATTAAACTGAACAAGATTTTTGGCGCCCCAATCCAAGATAAGTTTGAGGTCTTGTGAAAGAGATATCTGCATTGACCTGCGCTTGTTTTCGAAACTTTTCACGGTGGCTTAAGAAATTGAATACTAATGGAGGGTACTTTTCGCAGCAAAAATATGAATGGGGTTGATTGGGGAAAAGAAAGATCGTTAATTTTGGAAAAAGCTTTCGCACTGAGCCCCCCTTTTAAAATTTAAATACCCGGCTGCAAAATGGAAAATTCCATAAAAAATTTAAAAAAAAAGTTAATAAATTTGCTTTAATTTTTTGTTAATGTAACGCTTTTTTGCGGACTAAGTTTTTTTGCATAAAATAGTTTTTTAACTTAAATTAATATTAAAGTTGAATATAATATGAAAATATAAATGGTCCAAATTTAAATTCAATTTTTTGAATATGCGCATATGTATTTATAGAGGTTTTTTTTAAAAAAGTATACCTGAAAAAAAATTTTAAGAAACAATTTCTTAGTAGATTCTATTTTTCATATTTTTATTACTTTTTTTTTTTGAAACATATTGGCGCTGTAACCTATGCGGTATTTTACAGGGACGTTATTCGTTTTTTAACGCTGCAGAGGCTAATTTTACCGCATGGAAAAATTTACGAGCTGAAAAACCACTTTTTTTTAAAAGTACCGTATATAAACGTCATGAGTCATGCCCATGCTTTTTTTTTTTGTTTGTTTTTTTTCTAAGTTAGATTTATTAGTTCTCAGAAATGTTATTGCATTTCTTTAACCCTTTTTGATATGGAATCATTTTCTGTCCCTTTTGTGATGCCTAACCGCTTAAAGGGGTACTTTTTTGGCATCCGCACTTTAAAGGAAAATTTGCCCAGAATAATTAAAATTCTGTTTAATATACAGCATTGCCACCAGAACCCGAACATTTTCTTATATCTTGGTCCAAAATTTAGAGCTTCAGGCCAATTATTAAAAGCCTTGGTCCGTGCTTTAAAATTTTGGGCCCCCGGCCTGTGCGGCCCCCCTCGAGCTAGAAGTCTGAGAGGCCAGGCTTTTGGGTCAAACAGCCTTAGGCTCAACCACCCCCCGGCACAACAGTTTCATATTTATATGTCATGTTCTTACGCCTTCTGATGATTTTTGAATCAATACAGCCGTAGCTGTAATTTTTTTTTTATTAATTACCTACCGTTATTATTTTTTTTTTTAAATCTTGGGACATTACGAAGGCTAAGGCCCAAGTACTAACGTACCGTGGGTGTCTAAAGTGTCGCAATAGGGAGTTTATTCACACGAGACTTAAATATTTAGAGATTTGGGGGAAAAGCAAAAGCTTCTGCGGGTAGCAGGTTCCATAGTCTGGACACTCTAGGAATGAAAGAATGAACAAAGTGGAACCTTTCAAGTTGGACTGTAAAAAGATGCATAAAAGTGGCACTACGTGTTGGTCTGTTGGGAGCTGACAAAAGAGGAATTATACTCGCCAACTCTTCGGAACAGAAGCCGTAAAAATACCTACAAAAGAAAGACAAATCCCCTACAGCTCGTCGGTGGGCAAGAGAAGGAAGCTTTTCTGTTAAGTGTTGGATTATTAATAAGACGAACGGCTCTTCTCTGAATGGAGTCTACTAAGTGTTGTAAAAACCCCTTCCCCCGACGTGAGGACAATATTTTCTGATCTGGGATCATACAGATATACAGAACAAGGAGAGAAATACTTTTGGCTCGAAAAAGGAATCCAAGCTTTTTAAAACTGTGGCTACGGATGTTATGTGATTGGCCAGTTAAGGTTATTTCTAAAACCACTAGATTAAACGATTCTTTGTTCTGCAAAATTTGGCCCCTCATATGAACGGAAACATCGGCCGACTTTTTCGATAAAACATGAGCGTGTTTTTAAGGCTTTAAACGGACAAGATTTTGCGCCCCCCTTCCCAAAATTATTTAGGGTTTTTAAAAAAGATTCCAAATCGGAATTACAGGGGGGTTGGCAAATTGGGTATTAGAGTAGAGGGAACGTCCCAAAAAATATGGATAGGATTGGTTGTGGAAGAGAGAAGATGTTAAAGTGAAGAAGAACAAATTGGTGCTAGTATGGCCCAGGGCGCCACAGCATTTTTGATACTTAAGAATTTGTCACATTTTTTTTTTTTCAACTGTGTGGAACTGTTACGTGGGCCCGAACCGGCAAACGTGGTTTATCATTGACGTCATTTCATTTTATGTTAAACTTTTTTATAATTTGAAATGAAATATTATTATTATTAATATTATTATTATCAAATAGGCATTTGGTTTTTCTAAAAAGTCAGTTTGCCCCGTCAAGTAAACGCAAGTATTTTTTGCAAAAAAAACTGTTTAAAAAAAACGATGAGCGATTTGAAAATCTTTTTGAAGAAGAAGTTGCCGCCGGAGGGCCCCGGAATCATTATTGCAGGGTTCGATTAAAAAAAAGAAAAAATAAAATCAGTTTTTGACATGGTGTGATGGCAAAGAGATGAAAATAGGATCTGAAAATCTGGTCCGAAATGCCCAACTTTCTTTATTCTTAAATTCGCTACATATTGTCATAAGTTAAATATATAGATCTAAAATTTTTCGAAATCTTTATGATTTTCTCTGTTTTTTCACTTTTTTTTGAGGTACTCGTTCTATGTCGCGTGGTCCTTTTCACCCAAAAATGCATTCTAGGGGCCCCGCGACACATCAGTTGGTCGCATTTAAAGTAGATATAGACTTGTTTTTGGGGTCGTGTTATTCGACGAAGAAACTTGCCATCGAGTTTTTTTTAGGTTTGGCAGTTTAAACGCTCATTTGGGAAAAGGAAGTTACTCAGGAGAAAAAATCTAAAAGACTTTCAAGAGGAATTTTTTTTCTCTCCTAGGGTTAAAAGAAACTCAAACCATGAACAAGAAGAAGACGAGCCCGGACAACATGTTTTATGGAACATATGCAGTTGGTTGTGGTGTTGTTGCAATCTAAAAAAAAATGGACTGAAGTAAAATTGCTCTAAATAAGGCATCGCGTTAAAAAAGGCAGTGTTCTGGTTGTGTAATTTTTTTATGTTCCATGCTTTTTTTAGATCATCGCCAAAAAAAAATTTCATGATTGGTTT
>JAHBCN010005659.1:0-53909 GCA_019359885.1 Listronotus oregonensis | reverse complement strand
TGCCCAAAAAACCCCCCCTTTTTTTTGTTTTTTCCACATATTATAAAATAAGCCAAAATAATTTTTTCTTTATATTACCGTTATTAAAAAAATTCCTAGTGATATTTTAAATAAACCGTAATATTAAATATTTTATAGATTTACTATGTTACTAGGATTATAAACATAACTACATAAAATTAGTTTCATTAAAAAATTAAAAAAGAAAGATTCATACATTTGTAAGAATTGAGGAGATAAAAAAAAACAAAATACTGCTTTTTTTTTTTTTTTATCTTTATGACAACTCACGAAGGATTATTATATATGTATATTATATCCTACGGATTAAAAAACTAAAAAAACCCCTAAAGTCCCAGTACCGGAGGGGGGGGTTTTTCCCCCGGTGTTTCCCCTTTTTTTCCCCCCAGTTGTTCCGTCAACGTTTCCAACACTGAAACATGCAAATGTTGCATTTCACAGCATTTTTTTTAGACAACGCGGTAGTGCCACCACGGACGTTTTTTTTTTAAATAACTAACCTAAATATAAAAAACATATACATATACATATATAATATATATATATATATATATATATATATATATATATATATATATATATAAATTTTATTTTTTTAAAAAATTTTTTTTTTTTTAAAAAAAAAAAAAAAAATTTAAAAACCCCGGTTTAGCTCCCTAAAAAATTAAAACTTCTGTCGCCCGCTGATGTTATTATTCAAAGTTATTAGCAATTTTATCAAAAAAAAACCAAAAAAATGGGGTTAAAAAAAAAAAAAAGTATTTTGAAATCGGTAAAAAAATTTTTAAATTGGGGGTTTTCGAAATGAATCACATTTTACATTATAATTGGTTTAAAAAAAAAAATCCATTTTTCCCCTATATTAAATTTATTAAATATAATTGGCTTTTTTTCATATGGTCGTTTAAACCAAAAAAATAAAAAACGCCCCTTTTAAAATGAATATCCCAAAAAAAACTATTTTTAAAAAAAAAAAAATTTATTCCTTTTTTCAAATTGTTTAGTAAAAAATTTTTAATTATTTATTTTTTAAGACCCCGGGGGTTTATATTAAAAAAACAATTTTTTTGGGGTTTTTAAAAAAAGGTTCTCCAAACCCAGTTTTTTTTTCTTGACCATTTCATGTGAGAAATATTTTCTGGATAAAAATGTTTCCTTTTTTGCTTTTTTCATCACCTTATTTAATAAAAAAGGTAACAACCCCAAGATCTAAAAAAATGGCTCATTAACTCAAGTGGACATTTTTTTACAAATTAAAACCCCTTTACTTAAAAAATAATAATAATAATAATAGAAGTAACCAAATGTGGATTTCACCATTTTATGAAAAAGCTTTTTTCGAAAAAGGTAGCTATTCCAATTTTTTTTTTAAAAAGTTTTTCCTGTATTTATTCTACAGGTTTTAAAGAAGAGTCTCCTTTCTTAAAAACACTTTTTCAAAAGCGACGATCTACAAAAAAATTTAATTTTGTTTTTTTAATTACATATCTGGTGTTATTAGTAGCTTTTTAAAAAAAAAATAAGTTTCTTAGATTTTTAAGATAATATTTTGTTTTAAAAAATTGTTTTTTTTTTTATTGTCCTTTTTTAAAAGGGTTTATGGTTTAATTTTTGGGAAAAAAAAGGGCTTTTGCGGAAGTCACCGAAAGCAAAAAATATTTTTTATCACATTTTATAAATAAAAACTTGAAGCAACAGCTAGCTCGGGAATTCAAGGTTCTTTTCAAAGTTCACTTTAAAAATTTTAAAGCCCCTTTGATCTAATTTACTGTCGTCGGGAAAATCCCAATATTTTTCTTTTTAACTTTTAAACTGGGGTTTATCCTTTTGGAAAAAAAAAAAATTGTTTTTAAAGAAACATGTTATTATTGATATTTTTTTTGGATTAAGGTTAATTTTTTATTAAAGAAAATATCCCCCCTAAGTTTACTCTGTCTTTGTAACGTTTTAAAGATTATTTGCTTTTAAAAAAATTTAGGTAAAAGAATTTGTTTTTTTAATTTAAAAAATAAAAAAAATAGAAAATGCTAAAAAAAAAACCCTATTTTTTCTATTCCACTTAATTTTTTATGCTTTGAAAATAACTTTCTGTTTTACTGTGTCCCAAAGGGGCCACATGTATTGGTAATAAGAACCATTAGAGCACAGTTTTGGGTTTAAAATTAGGAAAGTTTTGGCAATTTAATTAAAAATTAAATCTGCATTGATTTAAATTATCTTTTATGGTTTTTAAAAATTAAAAAAAAACCAAAGGGATTTTTAATTTTTGGCTGAAACTAAAAATTTGGTTTTAAATTACTACAAGGTTTTTTTTTAAAAATTATTTAATAAAAATATGTTTCAACTTTATTTGTTTTTTTTTAAAATTTTAAAAATTTATTTTTTATTTTTGAAAAGAGCCCTTCAAGAGCTTTTCATTGTTTATCATAAGTCTGGTTTTCAGTTGCTTAAGCTTTGAAAACGATAATTTTGTTTATTTGATAGTAGGTTGATAGACTGCTAAGGGCCCCCCCCTTTCAAAAAAAAAACAAATGATAAGCACCCGGGGAGCCATTAACCTAACCATTTAAGTTTCCCAGTGATAAACTTGTTACCTATGAATCTTTTGTGAGAGCGAAATTCAAACAAAAAAAAAGGATGCTTTTGAAAAAAATTATATTCCTAATATACTTAAACTGATAATAATTAAAAAACAACTGTAAAACAAAAATGTATCAGTAAACAAGAAAATAAAATCACAGTACATGTCTTCCCCCCCATTTTCCACACATTTCTCGCATTTCTCCAACACCTTGCGGGTTACTCGCAACGTGTTTGATTGATGGAAGCAAACATCCCGTACCCTGTGTTCTAGTTCCAGCCTAGTTTCGGGGGGAGAAACTCGACACCTCATTTTTTGCGTGTCCCAGTAAAAATCAGGGTGTGATGTCCCTGGGTCTAGCTGGCCCAAGGGCCCCTTATTAGGATTATGTTGTCGTTAAAGGTATTTCTAAGGACCTCCATCACCTCCCTGGTTTTCGTTTCGGGCATCCGTTCTGAATCACAAATTATTCATTTCATTTCGGAACCGTATTTCTAATGGCCGGTAAAATTGTCTTTCAGGAGTAGCAAAACCTATCTCCATTCAGACTTCTTCAAAAATAAATGCTTTTAAACGGTTGTCTAAAACAGAAAATAAACCTATGATGCCACACCAGATAGCCAAACATTGTTTGTAGCCGTCTTTCTTCTAAATTATGTGGGTTTTCTGTTTTCCCCGCGGTGATAATTGTGCCTTAAATCCCAAAATTTGTAAAAACCGTCGTTGTCCAGAGAACCTGATTGGAAATTGGGTATTTGTTGACATTTAGTAATAAACCATTGACTAAAGGTGATTTGTCTATTGAAATTATCCCCTGAAGACCCCGGACAAAAACGTAGTTTGTTGGGTGATAACGGTGTTTTTTTTAAAAACCGATGCACAAAATGACTTAGGAATTGTTGTCTGTCCTTCCACTTTTCAACCGATGTTGGAATCATTCTAACGTTTTTCCCTTAATTGCCTCTTGTTTTATTTTTTTTTGTATAGTTTTGGGATTCGGGTTTCCAAAAGATCCATAGGCTAACAAGTTCGTAACTAAGAATTTAAAATTTCTTTTTGGGTTTGGTTGTTCCGCTCCGGAAATTGTTCTTCGTATGCAAGTGCTGAGCTGTATTTCTGTTAGATTTTAAATACATTTCTAGCATTCCACCTTTTCATCATTGGAAAAATTTAAAACCCATTATTGTAAATTTTAAAATAATCAAACTTGAGTTTTGGGTTGAAGGCGTTTCTAAACGAGAAAAAAAGCCCGCTAATTTTTAATTTACATTATTTAAATTATAAATGCGTATCATTTTTTTTTATGAAACGGGGGGGCCCATTACGCAGTCTGTCTAAGCCTAATATCAAATAAACAAAAATTATCGTTTTAAAAACTTAAGCAATCTTAAAACTAGACTTGATACATCAATAAAAAGCTCTTGAAGACTCTTTTTTAAAAAATTTAAAATCTAATATGGCGTCCGTATGAAAACCAAAGTTTGGGTTAATATCTCAAAAACAAATAAAGTTAGAAAATATTTTTACTTAAATTAAATGCTTCTTTAAAAAGGCCTCTAATAATGTAGTAATCTTAAAACCGGAAAATTGGTAGTTTGCGAGCTACAGGCAAAAGTTAAAAATGCACGGTTTTGGTTTTTCTTAATTATCTCAAAAACCATAAGAGATAAATAAAAGCTGAAAGCAGATTTAATTTTGCAATTAAATTGTCTAAAACTTTCCTAATTTAACCAACACTTTAGCTCTAATGGTTCCCGAGTTACCAATACATGTAGGCCCAATTTGGGACACACTGTATTATTTTTTGTTTTCTCCGAGTACAAGAATATTAAAAAATATAAATATATTTTACCAATTTATTTTATTTGCAAATAAAATTGGTATGCAGAAGGTATAGCACAACATTTTTACAATGCACGTTCTAATTAATAGCGCTCCAGTAATTGGGAGATACATCGTGGGTTTTATATTAAACAAATATCATAAAGTAAATTAAAACACATCTAAAATCATTTTTAAATTGTTACGTAATAATATTTTTTGCTCTCATTAAAGAAGATTTGATACATAATTTTTTTTTAATTTACGACTATAAATCTATATATATATATATATATATATATATATATATATATATATATATATATATATATATATATATATATATATATATATATATATATATATATATATATATATATATATATTTATATATATATATATATATATATATATATATATATATATATATATATATATATATATATATGCCAGGATGAGCGTCCTTTATTTTCTCCTTCTGGGAAAACCAAGAACACACGGCCATAACAGGGATTTAAGCTACATTTAAAATATTTTGGCAAGTGCAGTGTTGCCAGATCTATCTAACCGAAACCAACGGCAACTTTGTAAATTTAAATGGAACACCCTGTTTTTTATTGTATTTTCTGTTTCAATAAAATTCTATGAAGTTTTATTAACATCTTCCTGATAATTATAATGTTTTTAAGAAAACAATTAATTACCATTTTTTTAAAGAGAAACAATTTTCATGTTAAAAAGGTTTAAAATTTTACATGCCTAACCGCGCCGATAAATACAAATTTTTTATGGGGTTAGATAATGCATGTATTTAAAAGATCTACATGTTATTATAGCAATGTATCTTTACAAGGGGTTCCAAAAAATGCATTTTACCACAAATACAATATACACTCTCTATTTATCCCATTTTAAATAGACCAATAATTTACCTACAAAATGTCCATACATGTTTCTATACCCATTTGGCACCGTTTTTTAAATACAAACGAATTTTAATTTTTTCTCCCTATTTTTAAATACTATCTACAGTAAACTGACCGCCGGCGCCGCGCCGTCTTAATTTACAATTTACCTAGGTAGGCTATGAAAGTTTGTATTTTAAATTGCCCTGACAACTATTTGACATATACGGGAAAAAAATAATTTATTTTGTTTGATTAATAAGGAATAAATGCTTAAAAAATTAAAATTTGCTTATATTTAAAAAAACGGTGGCAGATGGGTATAGAAAGATGTATTGACATTTTGTAGGTAAATTATTGGTCTATTTAAAAATGGGATGTAGTATGTTGTATTTAAAAAATGAGATTTAATCATTATTTAATATCGGTAAAAATGCAAGTTTTGGGACATCAGGATATATTGCTATGATTAGCATGTAGATCTTTTTAAATACATGCATTGTCTAACCCCAAAATTTATCCAGCTCGGTTAGGCATGTAAATATTAAACCTTTTAAACATGATGATTTTCCTAAAAAAAATATGATTAATTATTTTCTTAAAAACGGTAAGATATAGGTATAGCAATATGTTTATAAAACTTACTTGAAATTTGCAATGTTGCGTTGGTTTCGGTTAGATCTGGCAACGCTGCACTACAAAATATTTTAAAAATGTAGCTTATTACCTGTTATGGCCGTATGCCAAATTTTCAAAAGTTTTTTGGTTCTCCAGAACTTTAATAGGACACTCAACGTGAATCACCCTGTATATATATTTATATATATATATATATATATATATATATATATATATATATATATATATATATATATATATATATATATATATATATATATATATATATATATATATATATATATATATATATATATATATATATATATATATATATATATATATATATATATATATATATATATATATATATATATATATATATATATACAGTAAAAACCTAATTTTTTTATTCTTCTTTTTAAAAGATCAATAAGTCTTTGATACGTTAAGACTGAAGTAAAACTTAAAAATTAAAAATTAAGGTAATTTTATATATATCCGAAATAAAAACTTACACCAAAGTTAGGCAAGTATATTTTTAATAAATTAAATAAGTTGTCCATTTTATTATTTTAAATTGTCCGCCACTGTAAACAATCATTGATAATTGCATAAAGAGAGCGGGGACGCATACCACGGACTTCAAATTGTTAGACGACTTTGTTATATTACAAAGTGGAAATAATTATCCCTATTTGTCGCTATAAAGATATATCGGCAGCTGGCTTTTATGTGAGATTTATTGTTCTTTTGTAAAATTTACATGCATAAAAAATACATTTGTCTTTTTTGAGGTACATAATATTCCACAATAAATTCATTTATCAAATTCTAGCCTTGTTTGGGACTTATAAAGGTATATGTCAGATTTTAAAGTATTATGGAAAATATAAAATATTCTGGATGACTCAGGGCAGCGCCGTACGGACTCATCCAAAAAGAATATGGTTATACAGGGTCTTTATTAGTGTCCGTAAACCACGTGACCAAATATGTTGCGTGTTGTCTCTTCAGAGGTTGCACAAAATTTAATAAAATATCCCTAAAAATATTAATTGGCTCCGTGCATTTTAAAAATGAATTTTAAATATCAAAAACATTTGTTTTTTAGGGTTAGAAAAGTTAGAATTTATTATTTTTTTTAGGCAATTGTATTTGAACCAAGTTATTATAGCCTATTTGGATAATTTTTGCATGCATTTAGTTTTGAGTTTCTTGTTTGTCAGTAATTTAATTTGTTTGTGCTTGATTTAGGTAGAAAAAATGTTGGGATTAGAGAATATTCGTTAGACTTTAAATTTTCGTTAATTTAAACTAAATAGAAAAATTCAAGTCACGTTAACTAGTAGCTTACACAGTTTGTTTAAATTAATTTAATAAATTAAAAAAATAAAAATTTTTGACTTTTCTGCCAAGTTTTGTAAATCGCTCTTTTTTACCTTATTACTATAAATATAGCAAAAGGGAAAAAATATTTATATTTTATGAAAACTAACAAATTAATAAATTAATTAACAATATAATAAATTTAAACAAACTTCAATATCCTTCCAAACAAATTTAATATTTTATTGCGGCCCCGTTTTTTTGTTGAAAGACAGAATTTAGCCTTCCAGGCATCGAATGGACCAAAGCCCGGGCGTAGTCCGGATTTCCTCGTTACTCATTCCACATTTTGCGGCCTAAACTTATTTTCACTATTTATTTTTTTAACTAATAAGCCCCAACATCATAACAATTAAATACGGACTACGTGCGGGCCACGGTAAAACCCTGATACGCTGCTCTTCCATCCATTCATCGACTTGCCGGGCCGTAGGAACGGGACACTTATCTTGCTGAAGGATAAAATTTCTGTCCGGAAATCGATCCACACAGAGAAGCAAACTTAAAAATTAGGGATCGCTGAACATGTTTGATCCAAACAATATGTCATTAAGTGGTCGAAAGCACGGGTTATATACAAGGAACCTCGTTGTCTGTATTAATGAATTAATGAATAAACCCTACATTTAAAATAGGCTTTTTAATCAAATAATTTAAATGTACGTGTAAGGTTAAAATTGGTTTATTTTAAAATTTAAAAGCAAAAAAATAGTCTCAATCTTTATTTATTTTTAAGTACTAAAAAAATATATTTTATTTAAGATTGCTTAGTTTAAATAATAACTACGAAAAAAAGCAAGACCAGCAAGACTTTTGCAGCAAGACCAAGACCAAGACCAGGTGCTGCAAGACCAACAACAAGACCTTCTTTTGGCTTGCAAGACCAAGACCAAGACTAGCCCGGTCTTGGTCTTGCTTTGCTTATCACTAAGCCCAGTAAAGCAAAAATTTGTGCATACTACGTCAAAAACAACTTTTTAAAGTAAATCTTAGTTTGAAAAAAACAAATCTTTATAAAACTGTTGTTACCTGAAAATTTAGGATTTTTTTTGTGAACAATCTCGATTTCAAATTTTCTGTAACAAATTTCTATCTGTTATTATTAATCAAAGGGTCGATGATGAAAATTTCAAGAGAACTTTAATACATTGCGCATGCGCAGTACTCAAAAATTACTTGTTTGAAAATCGGCTGTAATTTTGTTAAAAGTTGGGATATTGAAAAAAAAATAGACAAAAGCTATAGCAAAGATTACAATACACAACTTTTATTTAAAACTTGTTTTCATATTTTTAGAATATAAGAATTTTTAATTTAAACAATTAAAAATCATAAACACTTGCTATTTTTGGAAACCCCAGTTCACATCTCTTGAAGCAATTTTTTTGGTATGATAGATTAATGTTTTTAACAATCTAATGCAGAATTTTATCGCCCAATAGGTTGATTCCGACCCTAATGTGTATAGTTTGGCAAGTATATCTGTAGCAGTGCGGCGTCGGTAAGGGGAAGGTAGTTGTAAAACAAACATGCCTTACTTCATTCATAAAAAGCACAGCGGCGTGCACGTTTTTTAAAAGTTCAGAAATATTTTATAATTTGTTTAAATGAAATAATGTATAAAATATACATTTATGCTTTATTTTGAATGTATGGTCGTCACTAAACATTAAGGCATTTAAGGGCCATCAGTTACAATTTCACAAAATATTTTTTGGAAAGTCAAAAAAGCAGAAAAGCTTTATTATCTAATTGATTTTTTTAGTAGTCTACCGTCAAGTTAGACGGTATTTTTAATTTTTGGTAATATTTTGCAATGAAAAAATAAAAACAGTTTTAAAAATATAATTTTACGTTCCCTGCAGTATTATTATTGCGATTTATGCTTTATAAAAACTATTTACTAAGGCATACGCTTACGTTTAAGTGGCAATTTAAAAGAATTGCTTGCGTCTTCTTCATCGCAAACCCTATTACCAAAAGAAAACAAAAACAAAATGGACAAAATTATATTAAAAAAGGCTTGTATTTATTTATGGAAAGCTATATGCTTCATTCTGTGTATAACAGTGTCAAGATCTGAAATAAAAGCGTATTGCTCAGTTTTTATTTAGTGACAAGCGGGTTGCCTAATCATCGGGAATTGCCCGCTTTCTTTGTTACTTTCTAACAGCTTAATAAAAACAATACTTTTTTCATATTTTTTTACGAAAAAAAGATATAAAAATGGATAAAGGCCCTTTTCGTAAAAAAAGTTTTGCAAACTGACAAACAAGACTCCAGTTGCCGCAAAAGATGCTTTTTTTGGATTTTCAGCTGCGCAGACCAGATTTTTGTTCGGGTTAAGCCTTCAGGCGGCCTGGGGAACCGGGGTTTAGAACGAAAAATACCTGTTTTTTAATCGGCCGTAATTTTTTTAAAGATCTTTAAATCGGGGTTGTGCTCGATTCGATAGAGTTCCGAATATCGTCTCTGGGCCCTTTGCCCATTTAAAATTTCGTGCGCTTATACACACAACATACCTATATAGCATTTCTGGGTTTGAAATAAATGGGGTCTGGTATTAAGTTAACACACGATAACCCAAAATTAAACATTATCTGCAACACCTAAAAATAATTAACAAAAAAAAACACATAGGGGTTTTCCCATAGCAACTACATCTCTATTATGTTCATTTGTTTCTATAGCTTTTCTTAAAAATAAATTTATTTTCAAATTATTAATAAGGTGCACTAAATAATTTATTAAATATTTTTAAAAATGGAACCTTCGACTTTAATAATTAGTATGTCCTTATACGTAAAAAATATGAATAACGTACCATTTTTAATAAAAACTTTAATAAAGTCAGGCACATTATACATTAAAATTTAAAAAAATTTTGTCCTCAATAAAACCCTATATTTTTGTAAAATATTTAAAAACGTTATTTTTCACAAAATTATTAAAGAGAAACAAAACAAAGTTTTAATTTTAACACCCCGTATCTCAGTTAATATCAACTATTGGTATGGCAAATATAATGAAATCCCAAATAAAGACTCTGTTATTTTTCCATGTACCATTAATTAGCAGAAAACCCTGTATATCTTTTAAGTATTTTTTGGGACACCCTGAAACTAAAATTTACTGTTAAAGTTAAAAGACCAAAAATTTACAATTTCTTCCACACCTATGTACAAGGTAGGAAAACAAAAACTTATTTAAAAAACAAAATACCAAACTTACAAACTTAAAAAAATTTTAAAATAAAGATAAAACCTTCAAATTTAAACTGAATGTTTCAATATTATGTTCCAAAAAAGGAAGAAGCAAAGAAGGGCAGAACTTCCAATTGCGACCAATTTACCCCAAAAGTAACAAACATGGACAAACTCCACCAATTAGGTTCGTTTAGGGACCCAACTGGGCATGTCTTTTGTTGGATGTTGCCAGTTTAGCCAAAGTCGATAAGACCTATTAAAATATTTACACGAAAAAACAAAAAAGTTATAAATAAAAATTAAACTATATAACAACACATTAAATTTTTAGCTTTTTCCAATATTATTTTGTTATTTTAAAAATTATTTTAAAATTAAAATTCAACTTTCCAGCACTGAGCTTTTTCGTACAAACTTGGCCCCACACATATTTTTGTTCGAAATAGTTCGAATTCTTTTCGTTGTTATAGATAAATTTCGGGGAAATATTATGGTGGGCTAATTTTTTCAATTTTTCATTAAAAATAAATACAAAAACCGAGATTATTTTTTAAAAAAAAATATATATATATATATATATATATATATATATATATATATATATATATATATATATATATATATATATATATATATATATATATATATATATATATATATATATATATATATATATATATATATATATATATAAAAATATATATATATATATATATATATATATATATATATATATATATATATATATATAATATAATATAATAATTTTAATGCCCCCAATATAATATATAATATATATATATATATAATATTTTTATTTAAAAATATTTTATTTTATTTTAATATTTATATATATATATGTCTATTGGGGGCGTAGGGTCAGAGGACTCGCCGCGCCGGGGGATCCGGGTTCGAATCCCAGCCCCGCCGAGAAAATATTTAGGAGTAGTTATTTAAAATAACGTCCGTTAAAAACCCGTTTCTGGTCGGGGAAAAAGAATAATTTTAGTTTGGGGTTGGGGGTTGACAAAAGGGGGGGGAAAAAAGGGAAAAAAATTTTTAAAAAACCGGAAAAAGGTACTCGGGTTTTGGGGGGAAGAGTATATGTATATGTCAATATATATATATTTTATTCCTTCGGGGTTGTCAAAAGGGGTAAAAAAAAATATATATATATTTTATATATAAAAAATTTAAAAAAAATATATATATATAAAATTTTATATATATATATATATATATATATATATATAGGGGGGTAAAAAAAAATAAAAAAAATATATATATATATATATATATAAAATATATATAAAATTTTAATATATATATAAATTTTATTATAAAAATAAATTCCCAATTTTAAAAAGGAGGCTTTTTTTGAAAAACTCACACGTCGATTTTTTTAAAAATTTTGACATAAAAAAGTAAAAATTTAAGGGGGGACGAAAAATTTTACGGAAAAAAAATTTTTTTTTTAAAGGAACCCCCCCGAATTTTTCTTTTCCGAAAATTTGGGCATTTTTTATGTATAATGTTATATACCTACGTCAACTATTCACTAAGTAATTACGTTTAAATAATAAACAAAATTGGGGTTAATTTTTCATTCCACTTTTTTTAAAATTATTTTATCAAATGCGGGGAAAGGGGGCCTTAAAAGGGATCTCAAATCATATAACCATTTAAAAAATATTTCTTTTTACACCTTTTAAATTTTTAATGATTTTAAAAAGGTTTTAAATTTTTTTAAAATTTTTTTTAAACGGGGGTAGGCAGACGTTGATCAAAGGGGGGACCTAGATCACCCGCCTTTTAAACCATTGGACTATTTTTTTGGGGGTTTTGTCAAAATCAAGTAAAAAAGATAAGCCACACACGCTTGATATCCTCAAAGATCGCATTCGTAATGCAATTGGGGAAAATTTCTCCAGACACGGTTAAAAAAGTACAGAAGATTTTTTAAAGATCCCCCGGGGTGCTGCAGAGCTGGAAAGGGGGGCCACTTCCAGCATTTGATAAAATAAATTTAAAAAAAGTGGAATGTAATTATTAATAAAAATTTTGTTGAAACAAAGTATTATAATTATTATTTAAAAGTAATTATTTCAAAACAGTTAAAGATAGGTATATGACATTATAAAAAAAACATGTCCAGAATTTTCCGGAGAACCCAAAAGTGCTAAAATATACGGGGGTTCCTTTTAAAAAAAAAATTTTTTCCCTTTTGTCAGGCTTTCTTGCGCCCCCCCGATTCATTTGATGTCAAATACCCCCGATCCAAAAAAAAACGATGTGCCAAAAGGTTTTTTTAAAAAAAAATCCTTTTTTAAAAATTTTCCCCGTTATTAAAAAAAACCCCCCTTTATATATAATTATATATATATATATATAAATATATATATATATATATATATATATATATATATATATATATATATATTTTAATTTTTTAATTAAACTACTACAAAGCGAAAACAACTGTCTCTTTTCTATTTCCTCTATGATCTGTTTACAAGAATATTTCACATGCTGTATAATATTTTGCTTGATTTAAATGTCTGTCACTTGCTAGACTTCGCCGACGCAGACGTCTGCAGTCGAGAACTCGTACGTTATCAAGAAAATGGAAATATAAAAAGTTGAGCATTTCTAGGAGTAGCTGACGTTCTAGTAAGTGCAGTTATAAAGTGCCGTACATTTTGCTTTTTTTTTTTATTTCAACGAAGACGCGTATTGAAATTTAAAGCTGCTTTTACCTTAGATCATATAACGAGGTGTTCGAGTAATATTTAAAATCAGTACTTACTAAAGTGTAAATAAATTATCGTAATGTCATTTTGTTTAAGTAAAAAAGACCTGGTGACAACGAAATAACTATCGAAATTTTTATTTTCTTAAAAACAAATATATCGCGTTAACAGTTTAGAATAATATATAGTGCCAGAAGATGCAGAAATGGCCTGAATTTCGATATTTTAAATGGAAAACCCTGAATGTCTTTTAGGATCAGATGATCCACAAGGATTTTGGATATTAAACCTGTATTATATCCTATACCTATCTGTATTTGTTTTCGGAAGTAATTACACAAGTGCATCAAAATTACTGATAATTTTTCATGAAAGCATGTTGTCTAAAAACTGCATGAGTTTATTTTCATATTTTGGCGAAAGAGCCCTACTCCGAAGGAGGAGGGCTTTTAACAAATTATGAAAATAACCAAATGCAGTTTTTTACTGACAACATGCTTGAATGAAAAATTATCAGGTTTATTTTGATGCACGATTGTAATTCGGTACAATATTTCTCGAGTAGAAGAATTAAAGTATTAGTACCTAAGTAAGTTTAATTTTTTATTTAAACAACATTATATTAAAATTACATTACCTACATAAATATTATATGAAAATGAACAAAATAATATGAGACAAACTTGCAGAAACTAAAAATTGCATGAATTGCAGTGGCAAACACAGTTTTAAAAATTACTATTTTTGGAGTCTACTCCACTACTTGTTGATGTATGTGAGTTTGTCATTGAATTAGAATTTAAAGAACTTATTGTAGGCACATAAGCTATATTAGTTTCTGTATTAAGATTAGCTTTATCATTGTCTCTCATTTTTTCTACTATATTTGAATGGTGTTCCTCATCCAGTTGAAGATATGGCTTTGGGTTTGAATGTACAGTAATTTTTATCAGCGTATTTTCTTCAATCCCTTGTTTTACTAATTTTGAAACCGCTGTTGCGCGGGGTGAATGATTAATGATTTTAACTTTTTCAGTCGCCAAACCTGACTTTTTTGCCTCCGTTGATGTCCACTGAGTGATCATGTTTTTTCCGACAGGGATGTTCTTGTACCACTTGCCCAATTTCCAGAAAGGATTAACAGTTAAGAACAATCTCGGAATATTTATATATTTTCTCTTTTCCAAGAACTTTCTAAATAACCTTACTAGGCACAAATCCGGGTTAACAATGTTTCTAACCAGCCACTTGGATTGAGCGCAAGGTTTATCCTCCTTGCGTTGTTTTTCGAATATTGGATTGTATTCCATTCTACCAGTTTTTTCCCTACGTTATTAATGTCTTCTTTGAAATAGGAATAAAACATTTGATTCCCCTCCCTCTTATGCTGAATTCAATGATAAAACAAAAATAACTTTTTTGTAAGCCATCGGGCGTTTCTTCATCACAGTTTTGTACCATGGCTTTAACTTTTCTGATTTTAGTGATACAGCGCTTTTCTTTTCTGGGGTTTTTCTGCAACTGCTTTCTTTGGCATTTTTTGCTTAGGGGCTGTTTTGAATTCCTGTCAGTAAAAGGATTAAATTTAATATTATATTCGTCCTGGTATTTTTCCATCAATAGTTTTGATGTTACATTCCAAATAGTTTTCAAATAAAGTCTTTATAATCCTCACCATTTTTCTTTTTTTATGTTGTAGGCCCAGTCAGTAAGAATATTTGCCAGTGTCGGTATTGAAGTGTGTTCGTTTAAACTATAATTCCTTTCTTTAATAAAATCCAGAAACTGTCTCATAATACTGATGGTTCATTAATGTATTTTAGGTTTACTGATTACTTTTTCATAATTTAAACTCAAAGAATCGTTTCCAAAACGCGACATTTCGACGACTTTTAAAATTCGATATAATATGCCAAAATGACAAATGTGCAATTTTAACAATCGTTACTATAGATACGGACCTACAGGGAAATTTTCGATACCTAGCGGGACTTTTTCGGATCCCACCGGGCAATTTTCGGAAGTAATTATTCGAAAATGTCCCGCTTCATATGGGATTTCTAATATATGAGGGAAATATTCGAGAAAATGACATTTAAAAGTGTTCAAACAATCGCACATTAGGCGGTTATTTGGCAAAACAATTAAATATTACAAAAATGTAATATGTTTAATTTATTTTCTCCTGGAGACTCCATTTGCTTAGGTCATAATAATAACACTTCCGGCTTTATCCCGAAGTGCTGCAAAAATGACTTCGTTAATAATGTAACATCAGAAATTTTGATAACACGCACTGTGTTGAACATTGGATTTAAATTAAGTACATCTTCCTAAACATTAATGATGTGAATTATCAATTAAATGCCCATATTTTCCAAGTCGTCAAGAGTCAACTGACAAAGCTCCTTCCTGCGACAGGCACCACAAATTCCCAAAATGGTAACTACTTTCATCAGAAGGTATTCATCATTAGGTGCACAGTTCAGACACC
Organism: Listronotus oregonensis; assembly: GCA_019359885.1. Taxonomy (NCBI): domain Eukaryota; kingdom Metazoa; phylum Arthropoda; class Insecta; order Coleoptera; family Curculionidae; genus Listronotus; species Listronotus oregonensis. Next base: position 38,124 of record JAHBCN010005659.1, on the reverse strand, counting down.
GGTCAATTTGCGCTTTGTTCAAAATCTTTGATTTTTTGGGCTAGTATCCCTCTCCTCAAAGCTTTAAATAAGCAATAAGCTTAAAAAATTACTGATATCCACGTCATCTTTGATCATTGAATAAGTCATCCATAACGATGATACTTTTCAAATCTTTCCTTTTTCCTCAAAATACGCAAGGAATTTATTTTCGGTATATTTTCCAGCCAACCAATTTATAAACTTATTGTAGGCAATATTATATTGTATACAAGATTTCTTGGGCAGTAAATCCATCGATGCTGTACTGGCCGCTTCATCTATCTCTTCAAATGGATCGATGCAACCAATACTTTAATACTTTCTTCTACATTTTCTTCCATTTCAAGTTGATGTTAAGTAAAAACGTAAACGAACTAAAACTGACAGGATGTAACAAATTTGAAGTAATCATGCCGTAACCAACCAGCATCAACAACGGATAGAATTTATTAATAAATACCAACTTCAATAATTTTTATATACGATCCTATGTAAGACCATATCTTCCAATTTTTAAATAATTAAATTTTTGCGTTTGTAGAAAAATATTGTATGATATTTGTGTTAAAAGTACGTTTCAAGGGACTCATGTGAGTTGCTTAAAACGTACTTTCACATTCATGCCTTAAAATTGTACTTTTAATATTTATATCATCAATAACTATTTATTAGTAGAAATGGAATTTGTTTATGACGTCTAGCTAACGAAAATCTAAATAACCACGAAAGAGAAAAAAACTGAAAAAACTGCCTAGCTTATTAGCATGGGCTTGACAAAATTGACAAATTACTTTTTATTTGAAAAATAGAGACATGTCTTAAGTATCATTTGATTAAAATAATACAAAAATAAAAAAGGTTAACGTGTATGAACAAACCTATTATTTTAACTACAAACACAAGAATTTCAAACCTTTCACTTTAAGTACAGCTCGTGCTTGGATGTGTTCTCGTTTCTTTGTAGATATAATTCCCGGCAAAGCACAGGTTTTTAACGTTTTTAACAACAGAGAAAGTGCCGTTATAAGAGTTTTTCAACAACGTTAATTTTAGTTCCCAGTAATATAGACTGGAAAAACATAAGTAGCTTTCGGTATTATAGTTCAGCAAAACATTCTAAATACTTCGGTTTTGATAAGTTTTGATTATTCTTTTTTCTTTAGAAATTTATTATTTAAAATAGATAATAACATAATCTTATTTTTAGACAAGTTATTTTTAAATTAGCGGCACAAGATTAAACAACTCTTTGTTGGCATTATATTTTTGGCGCCCCAATTGAAGACTAATTTAAGGTCCTTTGAAAGAGACATCTGCATTATCCTGCCCTTGTTTTCCAAATCAGGCTTAGAGACTGTCTAACTAAATATTAGAGTAAAGGCTTTGTCAAAACCATAAATGATGTTAATATATAAAAAGATAGAGTTGGTTAACTTGATAAAAGCTAAAAGAGTGATTACACTGGTGAGCATTTGATCTACTCGGGAACGCCGAAAGCGGTAAGGTGCTACTAGGGTGCTACTAGGGTTTTTGGGGTAGAGCGTTATAATGAGAGTCGGTAAACCTTCGTCCCGTCAGGTTCAAGGTTATTTAAAGGTCAAGTGAAGAAAAAACTATTAGCAAAATGTGGAAAAATTCATGCTTATTTTTTTGGGGTCGCTAAATCCGAATTCGGCGTCTATTTAAACTTTGGATCTATCTATATGCATACATTTTTCCAGATTTTTTTTATGTTATTTTTTTTTAGTTGAGTTTCAAATGACCTTGAATATGCCCTTATAAAGGTTAACTGACCTTAAAATCTGATTCGCCGACCTCGAAAACAATTGTACAGGGTTTTTAATTATATTTACGTGGCATCTGGAGGCTTTATTTTTGAAGATAGAAAAAAATGTTTTGTATAAAAACTGTAGGTTTTTTTGCATATTATCTTTTGAAATTATCAGTAAAAAATATCGCAATAAAAAAATAAAAAAAATATGAGCAACTTCAACTTTTTTAAATAAAACACCCTGTATATTATGGAATATGGAATATTCGATTATGGAATCGAACATTTTATGAGAAATAGAGACAACTATTGGAAGAGAAAGAGTAACAGGATTCAGCAAATTGTTTAGCAAGTAGTTCTGCTCTTTCGTTAAAGGTAAACATAATTTTCTCTTCAAAAGTTCGAGGTAAAAAGAATTGTACACAAAGGTTAACTTAACCAGGTATGAACCAAAAAGGTCTAGTGCCATTGGAGCTTCCTTAATAAAATATTTCGTGGTTTTCGTTTTTTTAAATTATTAGCTCATTTTTTATCACTTTTGTCACTAATATCTAGATACCGAAATATAAAATTATTTGGTATCTGAGGGAACAGTTTAGATATCGCATACCAGAGGAATATATAAATGACTATAACGTTTCCTCTTTTCCCCAGTAATGGGTTAGTAAAATTATCTATACAGAACCTACTAACACAAAACATAACTTTTTTTATACTACGTCGTATTTTAAAGACACTTTAAAATTGATTTTAGTTGGTGTTAAATAAACTGGGTGTTTCCCAGGTAATCTAAAATGTTTAACAAGGTGAGTCTTCAAGTGTTTTTATAAAAAAAAGCTTACTACAAGTAATGTTTAAAAATTTCTTTTTCCCCAAATAAAAAGTATTTTATAAAGCGACTATATTTTTATTTGTAATTAAACATGCTCTCTAATAAATACTGTAAACAGTAAAGTTTGATAAAATAGAGTCATTTAAATTTTGCGATGGTTACAAAAAGCCAAAAACAGAATAAAAGTTAATACCCTGTATTTGGGAAAGGAAACGTTTTTCGACATATTTAATAAAACATTCTTTTTGTAAAAACACTTGAGGGGTTACCCTCCTAAATATTTTAGATTACTTAGAAAACACCCTGTCTACCAATACCAATATACAATTAAATATTTGGGAATGAAATACCTAGAATAAAAAAGGTTTTTATGATTTTCTATTCGAGAAACTCTGAAATTATAAACATAATCTCAACTGAGTTTAACAATACCGAGAATGTGTGACAAGGAAGGAACATTTTGTTATTTTCTGTTTGCGCATAATCAATTTGCTTTTTCGCAGATAATTATCTTTTCTTTAATTTTCAGTAAAGCTTCTACACAATACTTAAACAAATTTGTTACTTATTTCTGGGGATTTATAGCAGCATGTTCTAATTTACAAATAACATTTTAGCACTAAAAATTTGATAAAACAAATACGCCTAAATTGTAAATTATTTCCTTACTTACAATTATAATATTGTTAAAAGATTTAAGGTACTGCTGATTAAAGTTTAAAAAGATCCAAAAAATGTAATTTCATTCTATTTGTCTGACATCTGACATGATCAGGTTTTTTCTCCAACGGCGGTATTAAGAAACAAAAGTGGTATTATACAGACAAAAGGCTTTACATGTCAGTTTTTATAAATATTTTCATGAAATTTGGGTGACGTATTAAGCATAGAAGAAGACATATTTCACGTTATTTTCAACCAAGTTTCTTTCACCTTCTTCTAATGAGTGAGGGCTCACTTTGAAATTTTAAATGACAATATGTATTTTTATTAAATACTAAGTCAAAAAATAAATTGCTCTCCTGATTACGGATGTAAGGGGTAGGGGTTTTTTTATAAAGAAAAATTACATACAACTTAGTTTTAAATTATTCGTGGTCTATGATGCCTAAGAAGTTATTCAGAATGCCCCCTTCGACTTCTAAATACTATCTTATTTCCTAAAATGAATTCCCACCCGCTATACCTTAATGAAACTCAATTTTTTTCAAGTAAATTGTACTGGACGGTTTTAAAAATTTTAAATGAAACTATGTGTTTTTTTAAAATGCAAAGTCAAAAAATAAAGTGCTTTGCTGGTTACGGAAGTACGACTAGTCATGGTATTATAATAAAGAAAAACTACATACAACTTAGTTTTAAATTATTCAGGGTCTATAATGCCCAAAAAGTTATTCAGAATGCCTCCTTCGACTTCTAAATACTATCTTACTTCCCAAAATGAATTCCCACCCGCTATACCTTAAGGCAGTGTTTCCTAAACTTACCTAAAGACCCCCCTTTTTTTAAAAAAATTTTTTTTCTACCCCTACCATCACCCAAACCAAAATAGCGACAAAAATAGCGTCCTAATTTACAACTGAGGTTTTAAAAATTTTTTTTTACTTTACTGTTTAAGTTTAAACCAAATACTTTAAAAAAAAATTTAACAATTATTTTAATAATTGCGATTATAGAAAATGATGTTACAATGCTAAAAATTTTTAACAAGTTTTTGCAGGCATGAATTTTTTTTTAATTTAAAAAAAAAAGCTCTGGGGATTTTTCCCCCCAAAAATTTTAAAAATTAAAAAAAAGGGGATTTTCCCCCAACCGTTTTTAGCCGTTCCCCCTTTTAACATGCTGAAATACCAAAAAAAACATGAAAGAACAACTTATTAAAAAATCGGAGGGGCTTTTGCTGAATTTTTTTTTCCCCAAAACCCCCCCACAATTTTTTACCAAAAAGATGCAGGAATACCCCAGTTGGGGAATGAAGCTGTAAAATGTTTGGTTCCATTTGTAACATCCTATTTATGGAGTTAAGTTTCTGTCTATGACTGCCATTAAAAAAAAAGTGAGAAATCGTCTCGTACTTGAAAACGATAAAATTTTGTTTTCTCAAATACACAGCCTAGATTTGAAAGACTAGTTTAAAAAAAAAGGAGCATGGGTCTCATTAACATTGTAATATTTGACTTTATTTTTTTCTTTTATTTTTAAGGGGTTTTTTAAAAACTTTTAATATTTAGTTTTTTATGTTTCGTTTGATAATTAATTTTTAATTTTTATTTACGGCTTTATTTTAAAAAAAAAATACATGATTTAACAAAGTAGGTTTTTGTCTTTTTTTGGAAATTTTTTCCCGGGGCCCCCCCAGTACCCTTTTAAGACCCCGGGGGGGCGGACCCACACTTTGGGAAACACTCCCGGTTTGTTCCAACAAGGAACCCCAAAAGTTTAAATTAGAATTTTTTTGGGGGCTTTAAAAGCATGGCGGATTAAAAAAGTTTGGGGGACGGTACGAAAAGTACAAACGTTGGATAGCTTTGCGGATCGTTTTTGGGACTGTCAAATCAAAAGTTTTGAATTTTTGTTTTAAAAATATAACCCTACTTTTCTACTTATTATTCTTGTGATCAAAGTTAGCAAATACCACTTATAATATCGTCACTCATCTTTAAAGATAATTAAATTTAATGATGTGCTTAGGGGGTGTAAAAATTAATGTTTTTGAATAATTAAACAGTAGAAATAGAAAATGCTAATAGCACGTTGCACGCTATTCGCTAAATAAAGTTAGGATTATGCAGAAAAATTAAATTAAGTTAAAATAAGTTAAAGTCACACAAGAAAAGATAAACATTATGTGATCAAATGGTTTTAATTATACACATAAATTAAAAATTAAGTTAAGTTAAAAAGATAAACAACTTTTAACTTTCTTAACTTATTTTAATTTTTTAACCTTATCATAAGATGAAATAATCGTTCCCTTTTTAAAATAATTAAACTCCCACACAATAACATCATAAAATAGGCTTACAGAAACTCGTCTTTCCCATGCGTTATAAAAAAATGTAACAAAATTATATATTTTTCAGACAAATATTTATTTAAGAAGTTAACAAATTACCGGACAGCTGCCAGAGAGTGCACCAATAAAACAGAAATCACAAAAACCCTATTAACAGTGATTTGCCCTACGTATGCTAAATTTTATTGTTATTTTTAAACTGATTGGCATGTTTTCACACAAATGTCTTAATTTATAATAACTTAATTTTTTGTTAACTTAAATTAACTTAACTTTTCGCATAATCCTACCTTAACAGTAAACATATGAAGATGAAATAGGTATGAAAAATAAACATGAAACAGCTGTTAAAAATCAAAAATCCAGTCCAAGATGTTCAATGCGCAAGTCAACCCAAACAGTTTTCAATTTAGGCCATGTATGAGAATTACCGTTCTGAAACCGTGACTAAACGATCCCAAGTTTTGTTGGTACACAAACAGGATCGTCCGATAACCGTCACGTCTCTGTTGGAACGCACTTTAATCACTGCGCATGAGCGTGATCGTTCGGTGACGGTTTTTCGACGTGCTGGAACAAACCTTTAATGAAACTCATTTTTTTATTTTAAGTAAATTGTACTGGACAGTTTTTACATGCTATTTAATTTATACACATAACATAGTTTCTTTCACCCTCTTCTAATGAGTGAGGGCTCACTTTGAAATTTCAAATAAAAATGTGTGTTATTTTAAAATACTAAGTCAAAAAATAAACGGTTTTACTGGTTACGAAAGTACGACTAGGTATGTTATTAGATTAAAAAAAAATTACATACAACTTAGTTTTAAATTATTCATGGCCTATGATGCCTAAGAAGTTATTTAGGATGCCCTCTTCGACTTCTAAACACTATCTTACTCCTTAAAATGAATTCCTACCCGCTCTAACATTGTGGGTGCACTAATAGTCAAACCTAATGGATTCAATCTCTCATATTCTCCGGAGTTGGAAGTGTAGTAGTCATTACTTTGTCATTTATAAGCCTGATAAAAAAAAAATAATTCGACTCAAATTTAGTGAACAAGCGGGTCAGGGAACCCGACCACCTCGACCAACGACAAATCCACCTATTTCCGAATATTTGATCTTAATTATGCGATACAGACTTGTAATTTTTTGTATTATAATTGACTTTTTTGTTCGCCTTTATAAAATATAAAGTAATGGCCACTGCACCTACAAATTGAGATAACATGAGAGATCGAATCCGTTCTGCTTACCGAACATTTGTAGATATCACTACACCTACAAATGTTGGAGCAGGTATAGTCTGTCTCAAAGTATATCGTTATGGCTTTTGACGGACCATACCCCAATAAACCTTTAACGATTTTATTACCTATTGTTATTGGGTAAGCCCATTTGTTCATAAGGGCAGGGGTGGGCCAGGTATTTCTTGAGTATTAACCATTAGGCATATAAATATTTTGGCTAATATTTTAGTGGCAGTGTTGAATAACCGTTTTTTCTGTGCGTTTCGAAAAAGTTTCTTTACGAGAATATAACTATGTCGCGTCGAAATCATTTGTCATTAGATGCAAAACAGGTTGTGAAAAATGTGTATGAAACTTTAATCAGTAGAGGTCTAATTAAACAAGAAGCTTTAAAAGAAACCTGTCTACTTACTCAAACTCCAATATCATCGATAAGGGATATTATTATTAGTGAAGAATTGAACAAAAGAAAAAAAACGTAGTGATTTTCAATCTCACCGTATAGACAATAGTGATCAGGACCTAATAAGAAGGAAAATATATTGTCTTTATGAAAGCGGAGTTATTCCCACCTTGAATAAACTGCCACCCTCCATAGAGTTGTTTGTAAAATGGGAGTTAAATACCGCAAAATAGACAAAACACAAATAGTAATGGATTCGCACAGATTACGCACTTGGAGATTTAATTACCTTCAAGAAATTAAAGGATATAGGTTAGAAAACAGATCCATAATTTACCTTGATGAAACATGGTTCGATACACCCGACACAGTTTCCAAAGGATGGGTTGATTGCAGTCAAAACTGTCAGACGAAAGCACCTTCAAATAAAGGAAAACCTATTACCATAATACACGCTGGTTCAGAAGACGGATTTGTCCCGAACTGCTTGCTGTTGTCTGCAAAGAATGTTAAGGATTCTAGCTTGGATTATTATGAGGATACAAGTGCAGAACTTTTTAAAAACTGGTTTAAAAATTATATTTTAAAAATATTTCAAACAACAGTCTTATTGTCATGGATAATGCAAGCTACCACAGCCGTCTGCTACACAAAGCACCAGCTTCATTAAGTTCAAAAACTAAAATCCAGAAATATTTATTAGAAAATGATATTTATTTTAAATTCAGTTACAAAAAAACGCATTTTTTGGAGGTCCTAAATTCATATGCAATTAAAAAACAATATGTATGTGATAATTTGGCTGAACAGGCTGGGCATACTGTCTTACGGCTTCCTCCGTATCACTGTATGTTTAACCCCATAGAGCATTTGTGGAACCAAGTAAAATCAAAGATTTGAGCAGAAAATGTTACACCTACTTTAAGTCCCAGTGTTATAAATTTGATAAAAAATGTAATTACTAACATACCAGTTGAGAGCTGGAAAAATTCACTACAGCACATTATAAAAATTGAGGACTCTTACATTTCTACACAAAACAACATAAATTATATTGTGATTAATCTTAATGATGACTCTGATAGTAAAACAGAATTAGATTTAGATATTTAGATTAAAAATGTAATTATGTATAGATAATGCAGTTAAAAATTTATTAAAACTTTGCATATATTTAATTTCTTAATGTACTTTCAAGATTATACTTACCTAAATAAAAAAATTTAAAATTATTAAAAATCCCTTTATCCTAATCCGCAGTTTTATTGCTGTTGGCAGGTATAATCCATAAATGAAGGCAAGAGCTAACACGGTATACTTTGAGACAGACTATACGAAATTTATTTTAAGAAAGAGTTTAAAAATACTTGGAAGTCAAAGAGAGGCATTTTTAATAACTTCTTAGCCACAATAACAATAAATATTTTAAAATTAGGTAATAAGTATTTTTTTAAAAATTAGTTACATAATTTCTGTAATCAGTACAGCAATTGAATTATTTTTCCGTACACAGACCTTCTTTTTTGTGTACAAATATACGTATTTTAAAATAAAAAAATATATCATACAAGTTCCCAAGTTACCCCTCATTCCTTAAAAGGGAGTACAGAAAAAAATGTCAAAAATAACGTAAAATTGGCCCCGTTCCTTATCCCGTCACCAATATTTTATAAAATATTTTAAATCGTTTTTGTCATATCGTCTTGAAACACAAAATTTCAAAATATTTATGAGCCAGTTGTCTATAAGATTCATATTAATTAAAAAAAATATTTTAAACGAACGGAACTTATAAATACAGGCTAATTAAAATAACATTCCAAGATAAAAAGTTATAAAGGAAGTTGGCCCGATAATTTTAATTAATAAAATTACCAAAGTGAATGTACAGATAAAGCCTAAATTGATCTACCAGCAGTATTAATATATTTACAAAAATATTGTTGATGAACGGTATTGGTGAATTATAATTAAACCTGCTTTACAGTAGCAAAAGTAACAAAGGGGCCTACAGTCAGTTGATCTATAAAAATGCATTGTTATTATTCTTTGTCAGTAAATAATGCCTTTTTAAAAATGAAAGGATATTAACATACGATAACGGTTCTGTAAAATGTGGTCTACTCTAATTTAAATGGAAATGAAAAGTTTACCTAGGTCCTAAAAAATGTTAGGTTAGTTAATATTCAAAAAGAGTGGATATACAAAATTGGTGTACTAATAAAAACGCACATTATAAACAGGATTAGTTAAAAACGAATTTTTAAAATAAGTAATGAAACACTAACTGGCTTAAAAATAATGTGATCGGTGAGATTAATATAACACATAAAATAATTTTTGCTTCGACTGACATTACCTTATTTTAAGTTTACCGAATTAAGCTGTTTTGAGCACAGGTGACTAGGACTAAAAAATAACACAAAAAAATGTGAACTGAACCATTTATTTAGAAAAACTGTACAACTAACAAACTGTAACAATTGGTTAAGTCACTTTCAAGTAAATAAATATCTTAAAGCTTTAAAGTAAAAAAAAATATTAAGCTACTACTTTAAATATTCATAAAGCATTTGTTTTTAATGTATCATTGTTAGTTTCTATTAGTTAGGGTAACTTCATTTGATTAACTTTATTTTATCTATCATACATTAAATTATTTAAAGGCAATATGTTAATAAGACCAGATTAGCAATGGTGCTTTTTTAAAATATTGGGATACTTGTAATACAAGATTTTTTTACTGCGCCTAAAGTTTTATTGTTCCCCAGGTAAGTCCTAGTCCTATTGTACCTATAGTCTTTCTTTTTTTAGCCTTGATAAAGACAACATAAAGAAATTTTTTTATGTATCTCTTTACAGTTCATTTGAAAAGTGAGCGGGACAAATGATAAATGTCGCGATATGGGTAATTTGGGATATTTTGTATATTTTAAACTTATGCAGATGGATTTAGGAATGTTTTGAAAAATAAACTTTAAATGGCAGAAAGCTACATATAAAATTAATATTTTTTATTTATTTCTAAGTGTAATAGCTGGTAATTTTATTTTATTTTTAAAAACACAGTGTATTGTTTGTTTTTATGGGAAAAACAATAAAGTTTCACAGTTTGACTAGTGAAAGGGTAAGCACTAATCCTATACCTTAACAAAACACACAGTTTTTGAAGTAAATTGTACTGTACAGTTTTACATGCTACTTGATTTATACCATTTGTTTTTCTTAGTGACTGCCTTTCTGCTTTCCTTGGTTGCTTTTTGCTTTTTAGCTCGTTTTTCGTTACCTACGTCAGTTATTCTTTCCAAAATTATATTAACAGTTATTTACTTCGAGAATAAATTACTGCTGCGGTAAATATTCATTAATCTAAAAATATTAAACTGTTCTACAGGAATCAACAAGTCTTCTCGTGACGCCAGGATGGGTAGAACTGGTACCTCAGCATTATTCCCACTGATGCTTGAAAAATTATCGTTGTTTCCCAATAGCGGTTTTACGTCAGTGCAAATATTTCGTGATGGTAAGGTTTTTTTTGCTACAAACTATTTTAAGGAATCTGGCTTATAGAAATTTCCACGGTTTAGTGAATTAAAATAGTTTAATTTTCACCTTGGCATCTTCCAATGGAGCAACACGAATTGAGGTATTTATACAGTTTTTTACGGTTAACCTGAAAAAGCCTCAAACTTTACCCAACTAGCAATTTGGTGTTTTAAAAAAATCCTAGAAATGTTTCCGACACAAATTTTATAAAACATTATTTCTCTCGGAAACATTTTTATAATATTTTTGCAGCACTTATAAATGTAAAATTGGCACCATTTTATAAAAAGCTTTAGTCACCATAAATATTTTGTAATGGTTATTAAAATAATTAAAAAATAATTATATAAACATTTCGGTTAACCCTAAGAATATTCAGAAACGGCATTATAAAACTGTTTTATTAAAGCTTCTTTTAATAGCATTAAATCACTATTTTCAAATTTTATAAAATTCTTTTAAGAAAAACATGCTGAACGGTAACACAGTAATAAAATAAATGGGTTTTTTAAATATATTTTCAAAGTGGTAACAAATATCTTTGAATCAAAACGAAATGCTCTGCTATGACAAGGAAAACCAACTGCAAAAATACACAAAGGAAGCCATACCTATTGATTAAATAATAAGTAATATGGATCTTCGTTTACATGCATCTTCCGTGGGGACTAAAATTTTTAGTGAAAGGAAATTTTACTGAAAATTATATATCATGTTTTCAACAAATTTTAAGCGCGCTTTCCGTTTACCGATAATTTCTAAAAAAACTATTTTTGTTATTAAATCCACTTTTTGAATTGAAGTCATTTTGCAAACATACTTATTTCAGATTATTTTAATTATAATAAATGTTTAAGTTAGCAAATTTTTAACTATCATTAACAAGAAAAATATGATAATTGTTGTAACTTTACATGTTCTGTATTAGAGTTACGAACTTGTGCATGGACATTCAAAATGGCTGCCTTCTATAAAATACTTTTGTGTTAGTAGCAAGCATTTTACGATAATTAAATTATAAGGCTACTTTTATAAAATATAAAACAATGAGATTCTTTGAGTTAACAGTCTTAGGCAGGTCAGTGCTTAGACAAAATTTTGTTGTCACAGGCATTCTTAACTTTTGTCATGACGATCATCTGATTATTTTTAAAGCGTTCCGGAATCTTGCGGAATTATGTTAGGGATCCTTTTGTTTACATTTCGAAATAGAGCTCTTGGTGCTGAATGTGAAAATAAAAAAAAGTGCCTATGATCTGAGATTTTTTAAAATTATTGTTTTTGTCCTGTTTTGATTTTCCCTTGCCTGTTGTATTTTAGTGCTATTACTACTGTTAGTATTAGTTACTATTTATAATATTTTTTAACAAATCTTCAATCTACAAAAGCCATCAGTTTTTTATTTTTATTTTCATTGTCCTATATCTGACATTTTAAATTTCTGCTTTTGCACTATCAATCGCTTTAAATATTTTTATAAAAAACAAAGCCCAGGTATAAATATAAGGAAACATAATCACACATTTTTTGAAAAAATATATTATAACAAATGTGTTTTATTGCGTAGGTAGCCGGAATAATTGTATTTAAAGAAAAACAATTTAATTATGTAATCATTTTTTTCCTGTTTCCAATCTACAGCAGATTGCATCTCTATGAAATAATTATATAGCAAGCTCTGGAGCAACAATTTACTCCAAAAACGAAATAGTCCTAAATACTACTTTAGAAGAAGTATTTTATAAGATGACCAACTAATATAATAAAATCATTTTTATAAGTTTTTATAACGGTATTAATATGCTGCAAAAGACTCTTGCCATGGCGTTATAAAACAATTTAGTTTTGTAGACTAAGTTGTTTTATAGCTTAGCCATGAAAGTATATTTATAACTATTTTGTAACTGCTTTATTAGATATTTTTTAATATTGTGGTAGAAACGCTTTAATGATAAAATAATAAAACATTTCAGTTGCAGACAACCATATAGTGTTATCCACAACTGTAATATAATTAATTAACATCTTGGAAGAATTAATAAAATAATAATAAATCGAAAAAGTTAAAGAAAATTAAAATTATAAAATACATTTGCTAGTTGGGTAAACACTGTCCACTACTTTATCCCCAGAGTAAACTGTAATACCAACTAATTATGTATGGTATTTTCGTTTTCTTTAACTTCCAAACATTTATGTCTCATAATAATAAACTGCCTCTAACTTCGCTTGAAACACTAACTATACGTTAGTATTTAAGTCCTTAGCCTTCGAAACTGCCTTTGGATAAAAAAAATAGTTACTGATATAAGCTCACTATGGGGCAAAAATTAATATTTCTTTAAATTGAAACTTTCTATTAGACCTTTATAGTAGTGTGTACAATAAAAAATTAAACAATAAAACATTATGGCGCTGCATTCATGATTGTCATGGCCGTAGTCCTTTATACCAGTAGCAATAAAATAACTAAATGCTCCGTTTACAAGAGCTACCGTTTAGTCTATCTAACTTCAATTTGCATGCCTTCAAGCTTTGATGTTACGTGACTTTCTGTATTGCTGTCTGAATAAACTTATCCTATTTGGCTTTAAGAAAGAAACTAAATGTTCCTTAAGGATACAATTGAAATTATAATCTGCTGGTACCAGGTTTATCTACCAGGTAATTATATGGTTGAATTACACGGTGGGGAGCGTTTAATGTTACACTTGAAAATGTATTTAATAAAATATAAACTATGTCGAGGAATTTGTGCAACTACTTTTTAGTGCAAAGTATGTGTACAAATATCAAAAATCTTTATCAATAAGCCATAATATTTCGTCGAACTTACAGATTAAGATTTTAACCAATAAATTAAGATATATTCTGAAAGCTAAACAAAGTAAAAATATATTAAATTCCATTATGTTTCATAAGATTAATTAAAAGAAATTTAATCATGAATGTGAGGAAAAAAGAAAACTGGTATCGATTACTAAGCACTGATTTGGTAAAAAATAGACCAGTGTACGTCTGAATATTAGATAAACATTAATAAAAAAGAAAACTGGACAAATAAAAGCAAAGTTTAGGTGAAAAATCTGTTAGGAAACCTAATATGCCAAAAGGGTTTTTAAAAATTTACGCTATCCCAGAATGTATTGAAGAGAATTTTAAAAGAAATATTACAACCAAATCATCATCTCTTAGAGACGCAGACTGCTTTGAAAGCCTTGAATTTGACGAAAATAACAATGACAACATCTAGATCGTTGACATGCGTGACCTAGTCAAAGACATGCAAGGGCAAAGCAAGGCGAACTTTCTGAAAAAGTAACAGAATTCTTCTTCTGGGGGACATGCAAATAATACCAGTAGTAGAATATCTGAAGGCTACTGTCATCTAATAAAACACTTGCAGAAAATGGGCGTACTTAACGGTCCCACAACATATAGGGTTTACGAGGAGAGGAAGGATACAGCCTCACTATAGTATACGACACGAGGAAAGCTAAATAAACTACAAAGGCTTACTAGTCTAGGAATTACAGGAGCGATGACTACTCAAAACACCGCCATCGAGGAAACGCTCGGCTGCTTCCGATCTACTTGAGTGTAAGGACAGAAGCCCTACTTAGTGTCTCAAGAGTAATACAGATACGTAAATTAAAGTTGGAAAACCTAATTGGTCACCTCAGAATATTGGAAAGGATTTAAATTGAAGCTCAACCAAACCCACAGACACAATTCTAGTGTTGAGCGATTTTCGACGCTCTTTTGAAGTGCCAATTTACATCTTTTAAACTATAAAGGGAAAGGTATCACAACTGGAACGTAGCTCGCTGATCTGGTATACGGACGAATCCCAGGTGGAAGAAGGAGTTGGGGCAGGTATGTACGGACCCAAATGTAGATTCATAAAGTCTCTAGAGTATTCTTTTACCATCTTCCAAGCTGAAAACTACGCGATCGATATCTGTGTAACCAAATGTGCCGAAAAGGGTCTACGGAAACTAGTATCTACATTCTATCGAATGGTCAGGCCGCCCTAAAGGTTTTTACTTTATGCTGCTTTTATTCAAGGCTTGCCTGAGAATGCTTACATTCCCTTAATCAACTAGGCACAAACAGCGGAGTTACTCTAACGTCAGGACATGAGGAAATGGAAGGCGATGAAATTACCGACCAACTACCAATGTAAACAGGCCCGTTTTATACTGAACTTCGCAACACTTTCATGAAATTGCAATTAAGGTGATCAATAATTAAGGGTTCAAAACTCCTATAATAATTAACTACCATCAAACAATACAAACAATAAAAATACATAAAATAATACTACGACAGGCATAACTACAAGGACAAATTTGTTTTAAATGTATAGGCAAAAATTGTATCACACCTAATTATGGCGATTTAGAACAAAACAAAAACATAATAGATAGGCTGCATGTCCGTGAACAGCCCCGCTTTAACCAATCAACCAGCCAAACCTGGTTAAAAGTCTATACGAACAGCAATAATTCAGGGGTTGCCAAAGAACTTCATACAGTTGTGTGAAACAACAAAAAGAAAATCTGTTGTGGATCTTTTGTGAAAAAATCCATATTCTTTATCGGAGACTAGTTTTTTCTCAAATATTTAAAAACTTGACAGTTGATAATTTTTTTACTACTTTGCAAACTACTAAACGAACAGGGAAATGTTGATAATTTAAAGAGATTTTTAGATATAGATTGCATATAGTGGAAATAATTTTATATTTAAAAAATAAAAGTGTAAAGGAATTATAACAGCAGTTTTTACCGACAAGCATTCTAAAAAAACATATATTAAATTGTCAAAACCCAATAGCAGGTAATAGAAACACTTTAACAATTTTATATTGGAAAACCTATAGCTAAGAAAACAATACGCAATTAAATTGATTTTTGCTTACATTTTATATTTTTTCCAACCAAAATAAATTAAATAAGCTGGAAAGGGATTCAAATTAAATCAAACATAAAGTTTTGAGCCATTAAACCCCTTTTAATTTTAATATTCCAGATTGTAAAATACAATTTAAAGTTTGTTTTATTTATGTGTGTTTTATGCAAATGTCAAATAAATATTTTATGAATCAATGCGCAATATCAATTAAGTGAATATTTTATAAAATAATTATGTGGTATGTATTGTTTGGTTTAATATAATTAAAAATATATGCAGATATTAGAATTTATGAAAGAAAATTATTCATAGTTAGGTACCCATTTGGTAGATTTTGGACTACAGGGCAATTAAGATAATATTATATATATAGATATATTATAATTATATATTATTAATATTATATATATATATATATATATATTATAATATATATTAAATAATATATTATAATATATAATATATATATATATATATATATTATATATATATATATATATATATATATATATATATATATATATATATATATATATATATATATATATATATATATATATATATATATATATATATATATATTTAATTTTAATGTGAATATCAAATTAGTAAAGTCAATCAACACTGGGCGTCGTCAGTAGCTGGTTGGTTTACCACTGTTAAACTTTAAATACCGATTCAGAAAAGTTTTGGTAAAAACTTGCAGGGTAATAATGTAAGTTAGTAATGCAGATTTGTGGTTTATGTATTGACACTTTTTTGGACTTTTAGTTAATTAAAATATGTTACAGTATGGGATTGGGAATAAAATAAATGTTGTTAGATATTTTAGAAATATGAGTAAAATGGTCAAAAGACACACAAAGCTACATTGCTTTAAAGTAGGTAATAAATATGCTTTATATAAAAAAAAGTGAAAAACTAGAGAAAATGAAGCGCTAAATTTAGACACTAACCCTAGCAATGGTACTAAATAATAAGCCCGAAAATGTATATTTTGCAAAAATGTTTTTTTTTTCAGGGTAAAGTCAATTCAGTAGTGAACAACAAACAATAAAGCTATATTTTTCTTCAAATTCCATTTCTTTGACCGCGTGTGGATTTTTATTTTATTTTTGTCCCTTAATATACTAATTGTCAAATTTTTTTAATAATATGTTTCATCGTTACATTTTATAGCCATCCATGGCAAATATCCCAAAATAATCGCATTCTTACAGAAACTTACTTTTATTTCCGGAACCTTACTATTTAAGTATGGGAACATGATACATCATTTGCAAGATATTTTAATTGCCTTTTATGCTATGCTATAATATACAGGGTGTTTTATTTAAAAAATGCACTTTTTAAATTTTTGTATCTCGCGGTAAAATCAATAATTTTGACCAATCCTGTATAATGTAAAACAAATTTTCTTGCTCAAAAGTAATATACAGAATCTTTCTAAATTACTTCCAAATTTTAAACTTTTTACGAATGTCAGTGACATAGAAATAAAAATTTATTGGAGCTATGTTTTGCAGAAAAAATAAAGGAATTAATAACGGAGTAAAAAATGCAATAATATATGGGATGTCGCACTTAAAATATCAAACTTCCTATTACTCTTTGGTATAAGCGGCAATCTTAGGTTGTTTAAAATATTTTAGATCGATAGAGCAGAGCCAATTACCCACGTTGCCAAATTTTTTAAATATTTCTAGGTCTGGTTTTCTATAAACGTCTTAGTTACCATCAAACATCAATCACCCTGTATTGTAAATTACAATCTGTTTTTTTTAATTGTACCTTGTTTTTTAAACCAGACGTTTACTTTTAACACGGTATATTTTTTCAATGGGTAACATTTGGAAAATAATTAGGTAAACCTCATCTTTTTCATCTAGTATCTCTAGTTGCTCTATGACCCAACAGTTGTGAGACACCATGAAAAACAATATTTTATTTGCATGCACATGCACAGTAAGTTTTAAAATTAATAAAGAAACTATTAGCAAATTTATGAGTGTATTTCTAAACTTAAATTATATTTAATTTATCAAGTTTTAATTTTTTTCTAACGTTAAATAAACCTATTTTAGATTAATATAAATTCAAATAATTAAACTGTACCACAGGATAGCAATTATACAACACAAATTATTATGTTACTTTTTCAACCTAACACTAATAAAGTTTATATCTAAGCAACTGCACATTAACAACCTTAAACGATATATTCATGTAATAATGACTGCCGATCAATAATTGCCATCCTTTAGGACAACTACTAAGTTGCTGGTACGCACGCTATCTACATCCCGCTGTGATATGCTCGAATAGATCCTTTCACGCAGAACAAACTGTAGCAGTATTTAGAATTATTAAAAATTTTACAAGTATAGTTGAGATTCTGAATCTAGTTGGGAGCAATTATTAAAAAAAATTGTTTTATTATAATATGATAAAAGAAAAAAAGTGACGTTTATACCTCAATAAGAAGAGTCTATTAATTTTATATTTTTTTGCGAAATTTTTAACTTGGTACGTTTCCTTGTATGGACAGGTAATGATGAAGAACTTGACGATTTCTTAAAACATTAAATTGTCTTCGACCTTGCATTAAATTCACAATGGAGAAGGAGCAAAATTCGGCCCTACCTTTTCTCGACGTTTTAGTCAAGCGAAATAATGGACATATTTAAACCTTGGTATCCAGAAAACCCACCCACACTAGACAATATTTACACCAGAATTCTAATCACTACAACGAAACGAAACAGGGGGTCATACGTACTTTATATAATCGTGCAGTGACCTTATGTAACAGTAAGGAATCCCTGGAAGAGGAAATAAGTAACATAACTAGAGATCTTAAGCAGAACGGATACAGTGAGAAACTGGTAAAGGAAACAATCCAAAAATATCAAAATAAGACAAAAAAAAATCTCTAACTTAAACGAGACTCCACATGACCAAATATTTATGACAATTCCATATATTAAAGGAACTTTGGAAAAGATCCGCAGGATCACTAATAAGTATAATATTAAACCGGCATTTAAATCACAAACTAATCTAAGAAGCATTCTTACTAACAGGAGACCAGACAACAAAGCTTCAAATAATGACTGTATCTACCAAATTCCCTGTGAATGTGGTGAGGTATACATCGCACTGTGGCCAAGGAAGATTAAAGGTGCCCAATACTGTAGAACAAAATTGTCCAGGCGTGCAGGGCAGCGGGAATAGGGGGATTGGCCCCGCGGAGTTTGCGCAATGAATAGTAGGTCAGTGCCGGACTTCCATAATTCTTTGTTACTATCTATAAAGTTGACATCATCAAATGTCAAATTCAAACATTCACTGTTTTTTTCTTTTTGCACAAAATTTTTGGTTATTAAATGATACTACTATAGAATATTTAAAATTATTGTGTAATATTGGATTTTATATCATCTGATATAATATGGAAAAAATAGATGGCGCCACTTTACAGCCTTTTATTTAAATGGTCGATATTTTTGGAAGTTTTGTATTTTTACCAAAAATCTTTGTAAATAAACAAAAACACGATTTTTTAAAATAAATTTCAAACATTTTATGATAGTTTCATGTACTTATCACCAATTTTGTGATAAAAGAAGGGCAAGATGGTGTAAATAAGCTTAATCTAATCCTAAGATTCTGGTTGTACATTAAAAAGTGAAAATTTTTATAACTGCTTTTTAGGCATATACTTTTTACTAATAACAAACATCCATGAGACAGAATAACAGTGGTTTAAAACGTTTAGTAACCTTTGGTACCTGAGTATCCGTTGTAACAGTATCCGTTAAATATTATGTATCTACAGTATGTCGAGCTTAAAAAGTTGATAATGTAAGATTAAGAAACCAAAAATATAATTTATTTTTAAACAAATACAGAAAAAGCAAAAATGAACTTTAACATAAAATTATACTTTCTTTCATTCAATTAGAGGGACCTGTATATATTAAAATTTGCCTGGTCTGCCCAGTAATTAATAATTTTGATCCTTTAAAAGAATGTACTAAATTATTAAATGAAATAAAAATACCTAAATGTAAACCTTATTTCTTTTTAATAATCCACAGAAATACACAAACATTGTGGAAATCATCTAAAAGATAGTTAAGATTGCCTTACTTTTCTCACTGCTATTTTCTATAAAATTTTCATTTTCTATTATTCATAATTGATATATTATTTTTTATTTGGTTACCTAACGTTACCCTCATAGATGACTAATTTAAATATAAGAAATACTTACCTAAAGTAAAAAATGCCGCGTATGTTACCCTTGGATTTGCAAGACAAAACCATACAACATTTAGTCATTTTGTTACGATATTATAAGTAACAAACAATAAACACAAAATTATAGTCACAATTTAATAAACACTAATCACTAAAATAAGAAGGTTTTTATCAATTTAAAAACGGTAATCCGGCTCTCATAAAAGTATAATGTGTTGCCTAACTACAAACTGATTTATCAGTGTGTAAGTAGCCAACACATTAAATTATTTCGTGGAATTTTGTTATTGCGCAGAATCGGCGGGACCAGCTCTGACAGATATTTTCTTACTGGGCTGGACATTTTTTGATCGAATGGGCTATTGCATTGGGCTTCCATACACCTTTAAACTTCCTTGACTGTGGCATAAAGTCGGAAAAACCTGGCCATTCGTTGAAAATCGAAGGTTCTAGTTTAACGCTAGAATCTGTCCCGACCGTTTCTAGGAACTCCAAAGTACAAAGAAAACCGGTCTTCAATCGCTAGGACCCCAGCATTGCATAGACCATTCGAATGTTGACCTTGAAAAAACACGTGCTAAACAAAAAATAGTTCCAAACAAAGGAAACTGTGGGATTTCGGGAAGCAAAGATATTATAACTTTTGGCTCTTCTCAGCAAGGTATGTGGAATTCCCGGCTTCACCCATCCTCTCGCCCTTTGTCTCTTAGAAGAATTTTTCCCCCGGGAGTTGAAAATATCAACCATCCCCAAAAAAAGGTCCAAAAAATTCCCTTCCAACTATGCCTATTCTTTTTCAGTTGTTTGCAAAGTAATGGAAAAATTTTTAAAAAATTTTTTTTTTTTAAAAAAAAAAAAAATTTTTTTTAAAAAAACAATTTTTTGGGGTTTTTTTTTTTTGGGGGGATTTTAAAAAAAAATTTTTTTTAAAAAATTTAAAAAATTTTTAAAAAAATTTAAAAAAAAAAAAATTTTTTTAAAAAACCCCCTTTTTCCCCCTAAAAATTTAAAAAATTTGAAATTTATGTTTTTTAAAAATTTAAAAAAAATTTTTAAAAAATTGGAAAAATTTTTGTTTTCCCCATCAAAATTTCCAAAAAAGGTACAGGGGGGTTTTTTTAAACCCCCCTTTAATTAAAAATTTTGGGGGGGAATTTTTTTTAAAAAAAACCCAAAATGGGGGAAAACCAAATGGGGGCCAAAAATTTAAAAATTTAAAAAATTTACCACGTTTTTTTTTGGGGGGGGTTTTTAACGTTTTTGAATTCGAATTTTAAAAAATTTTTTTTAAAAAAAATGGGGGAAATCCAAAGGGGGCCAAAAAAAGGAAAAAACCCATTTTTCCCCCAATTTTTATTTGGGGTTTTTTTTGGGGGCCAAATTTTAACCCCAAAATTTTTTTTTTTAAAAAAATGGCGGATCCAAATGGCCCAAAAAATTTGAAAAGTCAAAAAAATTTCAAAATTACCCCCAAAAAAAGGGAAAAATTTTTTTAAAATGATACGGATACAGAAAAAAAGGGAAAAAAAAGATAACAAAAAAAAAGGGTTTTGGGGGTTTGACGGTTTTTTGATTTATTTTTTTTTTTCCCCGTTTAAAAGGGCCCTTTTATATTGTAGGAATAAACTATATTCATGTGTAAATTATCAAAAAACCTTTTTTTGGGGAACAAATTTCAAATTTAGATCGCTACCCCCCCCCGGGGCAATTTTATTTTAAAAAATTTTTTTGGGGGGTTTCAAAATTTACCCCCCAAAAAACCCCCCGGAACGATTTTTAAATTTTCACCAAAAAGGTTTTTGGAGCCTTTTTGGGGATTTGCCATTTTTTTTTAAAAAAAAAAATTTTTCCCCATTTTGGAACCCAGCCCCCCAAAAAAAACCCCCAAAAATTTTTAAAAATTTTTTAATTTTAAAATTTTTTCCCCCAATTGGACCCCCATTTTTTTTTTCAAAAAAATATTTTGAGTTTTAAATTCGGGGCCCCCCCAAAAAACCCCCAAAAATTTAAAAGATTTTTGAGGGTTTTTTCCCCAATATTCAGGTGAGTTAATCAATTCCATTTTTTTGTTTTTTTTTCCCACTGGGGGAAACAAAAAGACCACCCTTTTTTGGAAAAAGAAAAAAAAAAATACAACGATAAACCTTTAAAAACCAGGGATTACCGAACACGCTTGGTCAAAACAACACCGCATACAATGGTCGGAAGCAAAAATTATTCATTAAGAAACCCACTAGAAGAAAAGGAAATTTAAAAAAGCTGTAATAATTGTAAACAATCAAAATGTATTTAGCAAGCCTAGTGTCGATATTCCGAATATCGGGCAGCATTTGCTGAGCGGTGACAAGTCGGTCAAGCTTCAGTAAACAAGGGATAGTAGGTATATGAAGTCGTAGCTTTTAAGAATAGTTTTTAGTTATCACTTGAAAACGTTTGGAGATACATTACTAACCGAAACTTTGTGTAACAAATAACAAATAAAGACAATGGAAGTCCAAGATTTTAGTGTTATTTTAACTTGGTTTTGCTAACAATCATTTCGTAAGCATATCACCTAATTTAATTATGAAACAAAAATACGAACATAAAACCATAATAAAATAAAAGAAGTAGTCATATAGGGTAACGCCCTTTCGTGGAATTTTCAGGGTATCTGATGCACATTCTCGAGTTCGATTTTCGAAACATCTACAACGGTGGAAACAAATCCCGGCTACTTTGATTGGTTGCGGGCGTTTCTCAATTTTATATTGGTGATTGGCAAAAAAAAATAAAAAGCAAGTTTGTGTGAAATTTTACCTAGAATACAGCGGTGTACACAATTTTTTATCAGTTACAGTTTTAAAGATCGCGAAGTTGCCTTTCCTAAAATTGAACACCCGATATATTATTCTATCATTTGTTTTAAAATAAGATATCTCATTACGGATTCTACATGGCCTGTATTTATTAAAAAAAAAAACGAAATTTATGAAAAAAAAACATCAAAAACCTGACCGTAGTTGTTAAATATTTGCACTTGCACTTATATAACATTTTATATTATTTAATTTTTTAATATTTAGTATTTTTTTTTATTATTTTATTATTTATTTATCATTGGCTGTTTATTTTGTTAAATTTTTCGTAACGATCCTTATTAAATTAGGGTTTTATTTAGCCTTTCAAAAATATTATTGATTGCCTTCTTTTTGATTACCTGGCGAACTAAAGTATAGCATTATCACTTTTTTCCGCTCCTAATATAACATTTAATAATATTATAGATTTAAAGTTTTGGAACTCCATTTAATTTAAATCTAAATTTAAAATACGAAAAGTTTGCAGTAAACAGTTTTGTTTCTTGCCTAAATATTGTAAAAAACCACTATTTGTTGTGCAAAATTTAAATCTTCTAAGTTTTTCTTTATTTTTATTTACAAATAACCACTTTATTTGAAAATACATATAAAGTGTGTAGTATTAATATATGGGTAATTTTAAGGGAAAAGAAATGGGCAAATAATATACAGGCTGTCCCACTAAAAAAATCAACTTTGGGTAATTCTTTAAACTCATAACCGATAAAATGTAATTAGGGACGCCACCGGATTTTACATAAAATTCTACATAAATATGTCATATACCATTTTCTTCTATTTTTACTAACAACCGAAATACAGATGTGTACAAAAATCGTCAAAATTTGCAAAACGCTCTGTATCTCGGAAACCAATCACATAAGCTGAAATTTGTTTTCACCGATGTAGTTGTTAAAAAATCGACCTCAAGAATGTGCCATCAGATTTGGCCAATCTCTTGTACTCTCAAAATCCATAAAAAAGGAGCTATCCTGTACAGCATAGGAAAATTTAGGGTGTATTAATTTTCAAAAACTGTTTCGTAAGCATATCGGCTCGCCAAAGGGTTTAATCTAACCAATTATTTGAATAGTGCCGTTTTTTGGGCACAATTATTCCGGCTATACTATTTTATTATACTTACCTGAAAAAACTACATTTTTAACTGTGTATAAAATACAGTAAATATGACATTTTCAGAAAAGCGCACGAATTTTTTTTCCCGATCCCTCTTTCCGTGCGCTTATACAAAAATCCATTCATGGAAACTGTTCATAACAACGATTTATTTATTAATGACACATTTTATTCTCTGTCAGTGAAATTTATGCCATTTTCAAAAAATGAATTCAGATTTGGAAGAAAATCCGGATATTCCCGATATTATATTACAACAAGCGGCAGAAGTGAGTGCAGATTTATTACCAGTGAAATCCAGATTGAGATATGAACATGAATATCACATTTTTACCGAATGGCGGACTCAGAAAAGAATCAAAATTGTGAGTGACGATATTCTCTTAGTTTATTTTTCTGAAAAAGTCAAATCTATGAAGTCATCCACCTTATGGAGTCGATTCTGCATGTTAAAGAGTTGTTTGGCAATAAAAGAAAATACTCACAACTAATATACAAAAACTACCGCTTTTTTGAAACGACAAGCTATAGGATAGGTACCAAAGAAATCCAAGGTTCTTACATCAAAACAAGTAACCAAATTTTTATGTGAAGCTTCAGATGGACAATATCTACTAGCAAAAGTTATTTTAGTGTTTGGCATCTTCGGCGCATGCCGCAGAGATGATTTAATACGTTTGAGTTTGGACGATGTGGAAGATAATGGGCGTTTCCTTGTCGTGTTCTTACGAGATGAAAAAACTTATAGGTCAAGAAGTTTTACCATTACCAATGAAAATTGCAAATTCAATCCCTGTACGCTTTACCGTAAATACGCAGATCTCCGCCCTAAAAATATGGAGAGTAGAAGATTATTTGTTGCATACCGAAACCAAAGATGTTACGCTCAACATGTTGGGTGCCATACTACCAGTGGTATTCCAAAACTTGTTGCAAAATACTTAAAACTAAAAAATCACGAAGAATATACCGGACATGGGCTAAGGCGTCCTTCGGCTACCATAACTAAAGAACTAACCACAACAAAAAGAAATACAAAAGGGATTGAGCTTCAACAATAATACAAATTGTCCAGGAATGGATTTTTCCGTTCTTGCATGACTTCCCGAGAGAATTTGTCACGCGCGCCCTGAAAAATCGTCATTCCCGTACTGGTAATGAAATATACTAATTCTTTGCCCTATAAAAAATCCTAGTTCAAAAACAAATTTAAATAAATTTATTAAACATTTTATACTATTTTACGGTTTTAGACCATTTAAAGAACCGTATTTAGTTAAATTATCTTGCAAGGTGAGTAACCTTTTATATGGGCACAATAAATCTAGATTTGCATCGCCGACTATGTGATCAAAGTATTGAGCCATGGTTGCAACACCTGCATTGGTCGTCTCTGCTTATTTAGAAATAGAACTCTTCTCCCGTTATCTTAATTAATAACAATCGTTATGATTCGATCAGTCATCGGAAAAATAAAAAAATAATTTGAAAGTCTAGTGTACTCGGTTTTATCTGTATTGAAGTCATGACAGTTCTGAAACGGTACTTCGAGGAACACGATTTTCTTAAGTGCTCTTAGGGATTTGTAGAAGAAAATTAGATTTAATTATATGGTATTATACAGAACACCGTCAACTATGCGACATCTACATGAGCAAAATAGGAGAAGATATATAGGTATAGTCTGTCTCAAAGTATACCGTGTTAGCTCTTGCCTTCATTTATGGATTATACCTGCCGACAGCAATAAAACTGCGGATCGGTAGGTATTTAAGGACAGAACGTTAGGGACGGACTTTAATAATATAAAGATTTATAATTTATTGTTTATTTAGGTAAGTATAATCTTAAAATTACATTAAGAAATTAAATATATGCAAAGTTTTAATAAATTTATAACTGCATTATCTATACATAATTACATTTTTAATCTAAATATCTAAATCTAATTCTGTTTCACTATTAGAGTCATCATTGAGATTAATTACAATAGGATTTATGTTGTTTTGGATAGAAATGTAAGGTCCTCAATTTTTATAATGTGCTGTAGTGAATTTTTCCAGCTCTCAACTGGTATGTTAGTAATTACATTTTTATCAAATTTATAACACTGGGACTTAAAGTAGGTGTAACATTTTCTGCTCTGATCTTTGATTTTACTTGGTTCCACAAATGCTCTATGGGGTTAAACATACAGTGATACGGAGGAAGCCGTAAGACGATTCCATTACTACTTGTCTTTTGTCCTATTTTGCGGTATTTAAATCCCATTTTACAAACAACTTTATGGAGGGTGGCACGGCTAATATTTATATTGGTTTCGTCTTCGTCTAGCTTTTTTTCAGTTTATTCAAGGTAGGAATAACTCCGCTTTTATAAAGACATTGGGTCTTGATCAATATTGTCTATACGGTAAGATTGAAAATCACCAAGTTTTTTTTTTGTTTAATTCTTCACTAATAATAATATCCCTTATCGATGATATTGGAGTTTTTGTAAGGAGACAGGATTCTTTTAAAGCTTCTTGTTTAATTAGACCTCTACTGATTAAAGTTTCATACACGTTTTTCACAACCTGTTTTGCATCTAATGACAAATGATTTCGACGCGACATAGTTATATTCTCGTAAAACAACTTTTTCGAAACGCACAGTAAAAACGGTTATTTAACACTGCCACCAAAATATTAGCCAAAATATTTATATGCCTAATTGTTAATACTCATACAAATGGGTTTACCCAATGAAAATAGGTAATAAAATCGTTAAAGGTTTATTGGGGTATGGTCCGTCAAAAGCCATAACGATATACTTTGAGACAGACTATACTTGAATTATTTCTTTGTAGAAAGGTATGAAAATAGTTTTATATAATACATAAAAATACTAGTAACATAAAAAATTAATAAAAAACTTGGGTTAAACATAATTTATTTATAAGTAAATTTGTATATGCATTATGCATTGTATATGGATTTATTTAAACTATTAAAGATTTTAAGTACTTTTATGTACGATTGACCAATAAATTGCTATTTATAGAACAAATTTGCCTTTATAAAGTAGCACTTTTTGTACTAGTAAAATTAAGTAACTGTCATTGTCAATAACAAATGGTCAAACAACAATTTCTAAAATTTTATTTAAAAATTAATTAAATATTCAACAACAAATTAATAGAAACTAAATAAGTTTTAAAAATTTTAAAAAGATTTAAGGTTTTTTTCGGTTTGTAGCCGTCTGCTGTCCTTTTTAAGAAAGGTATCACGGTGGGAAATTTTGATATGTCAATTCCTTCTTGAAGATTTATTGTCGATCGCAGCTTCAACTTCATATAACCCAATCGCAGTTGTACATAAAATCATGTATATAACGCGTACATAAACAGGTCTTATTGAATCTTAATCTTGAATTAGGTCATTTCTTTCAACAACCTTTCAGAGACTATGTAGCTTATCTTAACCGCTATGGTTATGTTAGACCTCCAAAACTGGAACCACCTCAAGACATAGACCTATCCAGAAACCAGAACCGAACCAGCTTGCGGGAGATATTTGGAACAAGATTGCCTCCGGGCACACCGATTATAAATTAGCAGAAAGACTTGTAATTATTATTGTTAAGTCTCACATAAAGTCTCAAAATATCGCACAAGCGGACAATGTACTTCGAGACAGACTTTCGAAACCTACGGATATATTGGTGCCTTACGACGCTGTTTATGAGGCTGCGAAATAACTTATTCCTAAGAATCGCATAGGCAGCTTTCACCAAACACTTGAAAAGACTGAACGCCGAATGCAGCAAATAGCCAAAAAAATAGATCTGACACCACAAGAGGTATCACTTATACAAAGGGTATTGGAATATATATCAGCCAAGAGGTCCTTCACTAGAAAGATCAGGAAAATAGCTTTAATAGTACGCTGAAAACAAAACTTTTTAAAAAATAACGCCCCTTTCATACACAGCGTTCCTAGACCGATATTGGGGTTTTTGCAAAAGTTTTAAAAAAAAAATTCGGGAAAGAAACACAAATAAATTCGTCAGTAGACCTTCTCTATTTCTTGCAGAGTAACAACCATAATTAAAAAACCGCCATAAGCAAATCTTATGAAACAGATCTGGAAGGATCAGAACCCCAAACCTTTCCCCACAAGAGCTTCGCTTTATTAATTTTTGGGCCTTTTTGGGGGAGCAGCTTGACCAGAATAAGAGTACGCCAATCACGCTAGAGGAGGCTAAAAGTGCCCTAAATGATGTAAAAAGTACTTAAAACCCCTTCCGATGATATCAACAACTACGGGAAAAAATTTCCCATACACATATATTTAGCCAGAATCTTTTTTTTTGGGCCCAAAAAGGGGACACTTCAATTCGTAAGTGGTTTGTGGGAAAGCCGAACTATATTCATACCAAAAAAGGGTGATAACAACCCCAAAACTAAAGACCGATCACTTGTCCTAATACTTGCTACAAGGCTGTTACCAAAATCTTACATTCTCTGGAATATTGAGTGCAGTTGATCCTATATATTGAGGGGGGGGTAGGGAAAAAGTCTCCCAATGAAAAGATGCATTACAAAGACTCAATCCAATACAAACGCAACCTTAATATGGCGTGGATTGACTACAAAAAAGCATTCGACACAAAATCGCACAAACTTCTGTTCATCTGCTTAAGGATCCTTAGGTTCCCTTTAACCTAATTTGATGTATTTGGCGAATTATATCCTTTTGCATCCTTATGTTTTTATAACATCTAAAATATAAAAAATGATTACCAAACCTATTTCATTTAAAAGGGGCGTATTTCAGGGTGACTCACTTAGTGCAGTTTTGTATATCGCTGCTTTCCGGTATCTGTGTCTTTTCGAAAGACACACGGATATGCTGTGAACCACCTGGAAGACGTGAGCATAAGGTAACCCATCTGTTTTATATGGATGACCTGAAACTGTACGCAACTAGCGAGCTAGACCTACAACAGTCTGCTAAAGTGGTTTACGAATATACCAGATAAATAGGTCTTCATGTAGTTCGGCCTCGACAAGTGTGCAAAACTTCAACTAGGGAAGGGCCGGTACGGGAATAATTTAGGATCTGACCAGTTTGCCGACAGCGCGCTACTTCGCCCTCTACAAAACAATTAAAATTAACGATATTTGGATATCGACCAATATCGTACTTAAAATGTTACACCTGTGAAGACCGAGATAAATTATCTGGAATAAATAGGGTTGTTGCTACTAACATGCTAGCAGTTCCTGTATCCGCTTGACGCCCTATGGTGTCGAAGTCAGGGGATACGTTATGTGAGATCTTTTTGTGTAACAATAATATTAACAATAATAATTTATTGATCCTTGTACGTAGAAGTATTTTTACAAGCCAATAGGTAAGAGAAACAAACAAATTTAAACAAAAAAATGTGACATTACAAAGACTTTTGTGAATATTAAATAAAAAAAAATACCTTAATGAAAAATACATAATTGAAACAACCCAAGTATTTTTCACCGAAGGCAAACAACATATTAAGAACGATAATTTAGAAATTCTTTGTATTCATAGAGGGCGTGACTGATAAGCAGGTCTTTTATTTTTTCTTGTAATCCTTGCCTGGCAAGTTTTTAGCTTAATCGGAAGTTTATGATAAAATAAAATGACCAAATACCCTGTACCATCTGGAAACCTCTTAAGACCCCAGATAGCCGGCCCCAAACTTTGCGACTTGCGGGTATTGTTGGAGTGTACATCTTTATGTCGGGTGTAGTCTTTAAGGTGCTGTTTGATAAAGCCAATATTTTTTAGTATTAAAAGTATGGCAGTATTGGATCTGATATAAGAACGAAAAAATGTGAATATAGTGCTGTAGTGTTTAGCCAACCGTATACAAAAATATTTAAATAATTTATTAAAATATCTTTGAAAGGATATCTTACATCAAACTAACTTGTGGTCCATTTTATGCCCTTTATAGTCCAAGAGCCAATAGCACATGTTTAATGTGTTTAAGAGGTTGATTCAGGTAGAAATTTCACATAGTTGTCCAGATTGGATAGATAAGTAATTGACAGATTACCTAACCGAGCTGGGTACAGCAGGTACTGCATACAGAAATGTGTGATTTTTTTTCCAAAAAAGTGTTTGATTTAAAAGTCAACAAAGACCATTCTAAAGTTAAGTTGGTTTAGAATAAACTAACTAAATTAGGCAGTCACTTTAAAGGGGGTTAACTTTAAACCAAATCGTCCCAAATTTGTATTTCTAAA
The DNA here is from genome assembly GCA_019359885.1 of Listronotus oregonensis. NCBI lineage: Eukaryota > Metazoa > Arthropoda > Insecta > Coleoptera > Curculionidae > Listronotus > Listronotus oregonensis. The sequence continues at coordinate 7,849 of JAHBCN010005659.1, read as the reverse complement.
AATAAAAAAAAAATGTTTGGTCCTGTTGAAAATTTAATAGCGTCTTAATTATATTATATTAAAAATTTTTTGTTAAAAGTGGGGTTTAACAACTGGCTCATGAAAACAAAAGTTGCGCAGACTTTCTGTACGCGCAATACCTGGTGTACCCAGGTAGGTCAGTCTTACTTATTCATCCTATTCAAAGAACTATTTGAAATTTGTAACCGAATCAAACACTTTAGGAAACATGTGTAATGGGCTCTCGGACTATTATTAGTTTTATAAATTTTTAGAATTTTATTATATGTAATACGCTTTCGTTCTTTTTTTTTAATTATGGGTATTAACACCTTTTAATGTTTATTCGCACAGTAGGAAATCGGTACTAGTTTTATATTATTCGTACCAGAGTTAAGTGATTTATTTATTAATACAAGCATAACATAGTAAAATATATTTTTACCTGCTAATAACAAATAGCGCGCACGATTAAATCTACGGAAGTCATATTTTCTCTTATTATTTTACCGACATTTATAAGCACAGGAATATTTGTAGAATTGAATTTGCTCCAGGAATGTAAACTAATGTAGAGATATGAGTAACTAATCATGCAGAAATACCTAAAGAATACTTTCACGTTAGGTTGATTTTACGAGATAGTGTTATTGTAGAGGAATTTTAGAAAAATATTATTTGCATTAAAAGTTTTATAGAAATGTTTAATCTTTTTTCGCACACCCCATAAAGAAAATTGAAAAATAATATTAGTTTTTCTTTTTGGATTAATCGACAACTTTCCAGGGGCATCATATTTTTGTATTGCTTTATTAGTTTCATTTTATCTTAAAAACTGGTAAATTTATTTTGTTACTACTTGCCAAACGCTTGATCCTCCTATTAATCTTCCTCTTCCAACAATTCCTAACTCGTCTCTTTCGAATCTTTTGCGACACGGGCATTTTCCCGGAGAGTTGGAAAGGGGGTGTGCAACCTGCCCCCAAAAAGGATCCAAAACTCTCCTTCTAACTATAGCCTATATCTCTTCTTTCAGTTGTTTGCAAAGTAATGGAAAAATTCTTAATTCCAAATTTAAAGTATCGGAAAAAAACATAAAATTTACATAATAGACAATATGGATTCCGTACAGTAGATTTACAGTGATTTTTTTTTCTTTGACTTACCAACTAATAAGTTCCTTGGGTTTTAGGAATCCCGACTTGCTCCTGCATATCCAAAGCTTTCGATCGGTCTGGATGATGGGCCTTCAAACTTCCTTCTTACGGTCTTCCACCTAAGTTTGCTCTTGGCTTTCCAGTTTCCTTTTCTAATCGACCTATATCATTAGTGTTGATGGTCATTCCTCCAGCTTCTACTAAATTAATGCTGGTTTTAGGGCTCAGTGCTGGCACCCACGCTTTTTTTCCACACAAACGATCTTCTTTTTTTCACAAAAAATTCCATTCATAGTTTTGCTGAGATAGTACCCTCCATTCTGTATTCAATTTCTTGAGCCACAATGTAATTCTGAATTAGAAAACGAGCGCAGATATGAGATATTTTTTAAAGGCCCAAATTATTTGGATTGGGGGCCAAAAATCGGTTCATTTAAATTTTCCTGAAAACACAGCCATGTTCCTGTCGCAAAAATTGCCAATGCTCATCCCTTACATATGATCGGCCAAGTTCTGCAAAAAAAAGAGTCTTTTAAATTTTTGGGGGCTTCTTTGAGAAAACCCCCTCAACTGGCCAAACACAACATCCATAGCCCCCACAAAAAAAGTTGGATTTTTTTTCCGGGGGCCAAAAAAATTTTTTTTCCCCAACGCACTCGCAAAATCAGCCCTCTTTAAATTTGTTCTCTTTTTGGGGAAAGGGGCGTCCCTACAACACAGATTGGGGATTCAAAGAAGAGCCGTTCGTTTATTAATAATCCAACGCTCACAGAAAGGCTTCCTTTCTTGTCCACCGTCAGCGGGGGTAGGTAGGTATTTTCACGGCTTCTGCTCAGAGGAATTGCCAGTAAATTCCTTCCCCGGGGCCCCCAACAGAGCAACACTACATTTTTTGCACCACAGTTCAGTTAAGAAGCCCCAATTTTTTGCTTTCTTCATTCCTTCATCCCTAGAGGTCAAGACTGTGGAAACCCGCTGCCCGCGAAATTTTTTTCCTTTCGTCCCAATCTCCGAATATTTAAGTCCCGTGTGAAAACCCCTCTCACCACACTTAAGACACCCACGGTACGTTAGCTTAGGCATCAGCCTTGTGGACTGGCCCAAGAAAAAAACCTTGTGAGCAAAAAATTTTTAAAAAATTTTTTGCCCTACATGAAATAAAATCGTTTTATATTATAAGCGCAAAATTTTCATTAGCTCGGGTGGCTCCACCTGAACTGCAAAAATTGCTGTAAAAAAGATGCCTTTTTTTAACCGATGATATATACTATTTTTTTTAAATTCAAAATTAATACATTTGGTTATTTAAAAGAGCTCAAATGCAAATGCTCTTAATCCCAGGATAAAAAAAAGCACTTTTAACCAGAATTAAAAGTGCCCCTTTAAATTTGGATTAAAAGTGGTAAGCAACAGCACATTTTTTGTTGGATGCTTTTTTTTCCCGAAAATAGACAAAAATTAGGGGATTGAGGATTCAAATAAACAGGTTTTATTAAAAAAATTTATTCGTTCGCCAATTCCCATTTTTATTATAACCGAAAAGGCAGAACAAAATGTCATTTAACTTTTTTTACTTCTTTGGAAAAGTCCCTTAATTGGGAAAAAAAATGTAGTATTTATGACTTCCTGAAAATTGCCATAGCTAAATAAAATAAAATGCACTTAATATTCTTATAAAAAAAAAAATATTTTTTCTGAAATTAGTATAGAAGAAAGAAGGTGTAAAGTTACTTTTTTTATGTTATGATAGAATTTTTTTTATTAAATCTAAAAAAACAATTAAATGCAGATATCTAATTTTAAAATAAAAGTTGATAAGTGAAGGTGATTAAATGAAAAAAAAAAACATATTGCTCGCTTTGCAAAGATAAAAATATTGTAAAACTTAATAACATTCTGCTCACCCCTAAAAATACATTTCGCCAAAACAAAGTTTTTTCCCGTTTTTAATGGTACCTATAGGTTTTTTGGGCCACTGAATTTAAATATAATATTAGAAATTACATTTATGGGCTTGGAAGGGTTACATTCACGTCTTTTTTACACCCTACACCCCAAGTTTTCCCACTTTTTAATGGTACATATAAGCTTTTTTGGGCCACTAATATCAAATCTTATACCAGGAATAATAATAAGAGGGGTCAGTATTGGTTAGTTTACCTCTATTTTAACTTCTGTTACCCTAAAGACATTATTTTTTCTAAAATTATTGTTTTTTTTTTAAATTTGAAAGGATGATGTAGGTTTATTGGGTTAAATTCCAAACTTAAGTTAGAAACGATAATCAAGGGGTATAAATTGAATTTCCCGTAAAATACAAATTTGTTTTTATTTTTTTTTAATATATTAAAATGTGGCTTAAAAAAATTAAAAAAAATTAATTCGAATTTCTTAGAAACGGTATCTTTTTTTTGTCTTACAAGTCTTAAAATTCTTTTTTTTTTAATGATCTTTTATGCTATTTTATTTTTTTTGTGCTTTTGCGTTTTATTATTATTTTTTTCCAATTTTTTTAAAAAATAGGGAATTTATTTTAAACCCAAAGTTTTTTTTTAAAAAAGGAATTAAGTGAAACAAACAATCTATATAAACCATTAAAAATAGAAAAAAACTTTTTTTTAGTAAAATGTATTTTTTATGGGTGCAGGTTATAAAAAAGGTTTATTTAGCCTTTCTAAGCCCGCAAAAGTAATTTTTAATATCACATTTCAATTTAGTGACCCAAAAAATCTATATGTACCATTAAAACAGAGAAAAACTTTTTTTTAGCAAATGTATGTTTTAGGGGTGTAGGAGGTAAAACAAGGTAAATTTTGCCTTTCTTAGCCCTCAAATTTAATTAATAATATTATTTTTGAATTCAGTGGCCCAAAAACCTATTGTACCATTAAAAATGGAAAAAAAAAATTTTTACCAAAATGTATTTTTAGGGGGGTGAAAAAAAGGGGTCAAAAACACCCCTTCATAGTATCGAATATTTCTTTCCGACACTTTGTATTTGTTCTTATTCTAAAGATAATAGGTTTGATATCAATTCATGTACTTCCAAAATCATTTCTAGGTTTAAAGTGTTTTTTAACAGATTTACCCGTATTATTACACGTTTAGAAAGTAGGTATTTTTAGCGAATCATTCTACTATAAGGGTCCAGAATTTAGTGCAGACACTGTTACATTTTGGTTACTCATGGTTACTTGTGGATTGTACAAACGATATTAAATATTTTCTCTCAAGACTTAAAAAAATACATCAATTCTGATGCATTAACAGATATATTGCGAAACCGTAAAGATCAAAAGCAGAATTACGCAGCATTTCTTTAACTGTCACGTTATTATCCACAATTTCTTTTGTAGAAATGTGTTAAGTAACTTAACCAATTAGTCTTCTGAGGATTATTTCCTGGTGATTTAATGCCATTCTAAGAGTCTTTTCGGCACGAGGATTAAGATTACGTGATAAGACTGAAAATGCGGATATGGGACAGGGTAACGTATAAATGTTGTTCCTTTTCCTTACACTGTAGTTGTCAAAGTAATAAAAATTTTAGTAATTGAACGAAAATGAGCAAATATTGAGTTTTTAGCGAAGCAAAAGTTAATATTTTTATATTTTATTTAATCTCGAACACTATATTTCCTTTTTTTTTTAAACTGGTGTTTCCACGAGATGATTGCGAGATGAAGCAGAATTCAAAAATTATTAAATCATTTATGGAACAAGGTTTGTCGTAAGACGTCAGAATGATTGTCAAGAAACAACTAGTGGTTTCTTCACGACAACGCAACGGATCAGCTAATTCTTGTACGCTATTATTTAATCAAAAACAACTTTTACACCGTTCCGCCAGCTCCGTATTTACCGGACATGGCCCCTTGTTACTTATTTTTATTTCTAAGCCTCAAGTTACCACTTTGCCTTAACCGTTTTGAGACAATTAAAACAATGGGAGAGAATTCGCAGAAGGAGGTGAAGAAAAATTTCTAAACTGGTTTAGAAAAAGTGTTTTAAAGATTGGATATATCATTGGAATATATGTATTGTATATTTTTTATGTTCCTTTAAAACCTTTTTTTAAAAATTTGGACAAAAAGGGTTTTTTTTGTCCTTGGGTTTTTTGGTTTTGGGAGTAAAAATTTGGAAGGAAAGTCGCTTATTTTTCGAGAAAAAAAACCGGCGTAGAACCAAACCAGACTTAGTGGGATTCTTTAATAAGGTAATCGTGTACACGAAATCACTTTTTACTTTTTTTTTGTGGTCGAGAACTTTTTTATTTCAAAAAAACCCCCAAAAAAAAAAAGGGTTTTTAATAAAACACGTTTTTTCTCTCCACTGCTATATCTCTAATAATATTCATGCTATCAGATTAAACTTTTTTTTAGATTAAAGTAGACACAATAGGCTTCGAACAACGTCCCACTTGAAGCAATTTTTTTTTTTTTAAATTTTTAAAATAGTACGAAACTCAAAATTGTTATTTTTAGTAGCGTAATTTTGGGGAAAAAATTTTTTTTTAAAATTTATATATACATGCTGCGTACAAATTTTTTGCTAATGTTTAAAAAAATTTTTAAAAAAAAAAAATTTTTGGCCTTTTATTATTACATTTTTCGAAAATTTTAATTTCCATTTCTGCCTCAAAATCTTTAATAATGTTATTGCAGGAACGAGATTTACACTCCTTACAACATTTTAGGCCTTCTTTTATACAAGTACATGTTGGAAATTCAATTTTGGGTTGGCATAAAGCCTTGCACTACGTATTATGGCAGCAGCTCTTAATAAAGTTAAAATTTTGGACATTTCTTTAGGAAGTAAAAGATCTATCTGAACATCACTACCTATACTCGCAGAAGAGGTAGTAGATATTGTCGAACTATTTTCGGATAGGTTCGGAAACCGTTTTCCTATTTTTGTGCGATTTTATGTTTCTTTCAGAGATGTAGTGGCTGTAACATAATTTATGATATTTCTTATCAAACGCAAATTAGATATCATATTAATGTTATTTCTATTCCTGGCAGCTTTATTATTTTTTCGATAGGTAGCTTTTCTACTACCTAAAAAGATTCAGTACTATGTAAAAAAATAAATATCCTAAACATTATGTATAAGGATAAAATTGAAATTCGTATTTGGTTTCAGTACAAAATATAAACTAATAAGTATAAAGGTACCAACTATACTATGTAGGTACATAATAATATTTAAATTACTTGTTAAAACAGATTTTTTATTTAACTTTTTTTTTCTTTTTATTTTTACTATTGTTGCAAAAAAAAATTTTTTTAATATTGAAACTATCGCATTTAAGTTTAGTGTCACAATAATTTGAAGGACCGGCGCCACTGTCTGACTGCAAATTATGATAATAGTTTTGAGAAATGTAACATTTACGACAGTCTTTATGATATTTTATTTTAATTTCGCCATTTAAAATATCATTTTTTTGACAGAATTTCTTTTGCTAGATTGTGCTGCCTTTTTTCAGCACTTGATAGTAATGATAACAACCCTTGTGTTCTAGGTCTTTGTAAAACAGATTTGTATCCATCATACACAATTTTCTTACAAATAATTTGCTTCATTGTTTTAAAATTCTAAATACATTCAGCACACTTTAAATTTCGACAACCACCACTACTAATGTATTGCTACGCACGCTATCCGCATGCGGGGCTATTGGGTCCCGATAATACTTTTTTACGTCTGAAAAAAAAATCGCTGTTGCCAAACGATACGCTCTAGGCAATTTTTTTTTTTTTTCAAAAACTGTTGTTATTAATTGGCTATATTTTCTTCGCTGCATATATGAACATATTTTCAAAAATAAAAAAGTTTATCGATTATATTCATATATTATATTCAATACAAAAAATATATATTTTCAGTTTATCTGATTTTTCAAGGAATGAAACTGCAAATTGTGCCCAAACAGTTTATAAGGTTAAAAGCGCTACAATGTGAGCTTTAATTTGACACAAAAAATGTTTTGGTATCTTTGATAGTTTTAAAGTTATGGCGGTGGAAACGGGAAAAATATATATTTTTTTTTAATTAAAAAAAAAATCACTTTTTATTAATTTAAAAAGTTCGAGACTACAAAAAAATGTCGTTAAATACGATTTCATGTGCCCGGTGACATACTTAAAGGAACCTAACTGGTTTGACCTGGTTCTACGCCAAAAAAAAAAACGACACCATAGACTCACGAAATCACTCCGCTATTGGCGTTTGTCAAGTTCACATAATTTCTTTCGTGACCATAATTTTACTAATCAGATTTACTCGTAATTAATATCAGAAGTAGTGGATTCATTTTTTTTTTAATATGTGTTAAAAAAAGTTAAGACACACTTCTTTTTATTATTGTCTTATTTCTCAAGAAAAACCTTTGTTAATTTGTATAGATATGGAGATAGGATTTAAAATAAATATTAAATTATTTTTAAAAACCCAAATCTATTGAAAATAATCAATAATTGTTTAGGATATGACTTTGGAATTTAATTGTGTCGGTTGTGTGCTTTAAAGTTTTATTGATTTTTTTTTACTAAACAAAATTTCTGTTTGTTTTTTTTTTTAAATTTTAAAGCACCCTATTTTGTCAATAATTAATATTTTGCTACGCAGTCTTTACGTACAATTATCTCCATGAAACACCACTGTTTTCGGTGAAAGCTATTGTCTCA